>JAJMKY010000074.1:0-96063 GCA_030564025.1 Teunomyces panamensis | reverse complement strand
TTCACAATGGCGTATGGGACACCCATCTTCTTACACAAAGCTGGCAAGAAAACGACCAATTCAATTGGGTCAACGTCGTTGGCAATCAAAACCAACTTAGCCTTCTTGTTTTCAATCAAGGAGACAACGTGGTTCAAACCGTACTTGACAACAACTGGCTTTGGAGAAGCGTCCTTAGCAGACTTACCTTCAGCAATAGCAGCAGCTTCCTTGGTCAATCTTTCCTTCTTTTCAGCGGAAGTTTCTGGTCTGTACTTGTTCAACAACTTGAAAGCTTGAGCAGCGGTGTTCTTGTCCAAGGTCTTTTGGAATTGGGCAATCGATGGAGGAACCTTCAATCTCAAAGACAAGATCTTCTTTTGTCTTTGCAATCTGACGTATTCTGGCCACTTGACGAATCTGGACAAGTTTCTCTTTGGTTGAACGGCTTGACCGATACCAAAGTTCTTTGGAGTAGCATCGATCAATGGGTTCTTAGCAGCAGCAGTCTTGCTGGTCTTGGTAGCTAATGGAGCTGGAGCAACCTTCTTTCCTTTTGGAGCCATTTTTGCTTGATGTGATGAGGACAAAAAGTGTACAGAAATCAAGTTTTGATATGGTGAAAAATTGGGTGAAAATTGTGCATGTCGCTGGAAAAAAGAGACATTATTTTCTTAAAAAAAAAATCCAAAATTCAAGTACATATCACGTGAATCGTGACTGCTTTTATATCTATCTATATTTTTATCAACTAACATTCACACTATGTAGCTATTGAATGAATGCATGAATAAATTAAAATATGTTAATTATGCTTTAATGAATAATGCTTTATAATACATATCTAAAAATAACTAATTAAACCTAACCTTGATAGAATTAAATAAATAAGACACGCCGGTCTTTGCTATATTATGAATCGTGGATGGAGCAGTCTGTCCAGCGTGGATTTGACCAACCACGAACAGTAAACTGGGACTTCGTTACACCAGAATTAGGAGCCAAGCCATTGAATATGAAGGTGCCATTTCTTAACACGCCTGCGGGTTTTATGGTGTAATTGGCTGAGTTAGTGCTTGCCCAAGGCATGGCATTGCTTTGTTTACGGATAAGCGATGAATACCCTGCTGGCTCACTGCCAACGTAGATATAGTGACATGGATCGATGGAGACCAGGGGACACTCATCCTTGCGTGGAGGTAAGATAATGCTGTTCCAGAGCTTATCACGCGACTGGTTGGACACCAGGAACAAATTGAAATTATAGTGAAACCTTTTGAGCTGGGGTCGGTTTTCAATTAGTCTTGCTAGTTCACGATCGTCGTGTTCACAATACTCGTTGGGCAATGTATGGGAGTGCACACGGGCATTGTAGTCCAATGAATAGAGGTGGAGAAAATCGGAATTAATGCGTTGGTCGCGGTTCCTGAAGGAAGTTTTTTGGATTGCCGGAGCTACACTTTCCACTTCGGAGCACTGCAAAGCAAAAGTCGTGAGTTCCTGTGCTGTGTGGTGGGTATGAACTTGTATCGGTACTGCTGTTGCTGGTGTCATTTCTGTAGAAGTTGGGAAAATTTTATGCCATTTCGGAGTTGGAGGTGGCTGGCTTATTAATGTAAGTAGCGATTCGGTTGAGTCTGTTGAAGGGCCAGCAAAACTTGCTGTGGCCACAATACCCTTTGAGACGACCGGAGGCGATATAGAGACTGTTGATGGCGATGAGAATGCAAGGGTTGGGGATGACGATAACGAGGACCATGAAGACAGCGTTGTAGTAAACTCAGACTGGAACGAGTAGTGTTGGGTATATGAAGGGGAAGAAAAAAGAGAACTACCATCTTCATCTTCATCATCATCGTCATCTTCAAACATGCTTTCGTTGAACACAGGACCCATGACATACTCGTCGCTAAGGGGGTGGAGTAATTTGTGTTCCGGTTGGACCAATTCTTTTTGAATCGACAGCGTCACGGGAGTTGCCTTTAGTGGCAGCTTGGAGCGGCTTCTAGAACGAATCCCCACAGGAATGGGGATCGGTGCTGGATTTGTATGGGCAACAAAACTGACGGCCATTTTAGAATAATGAGACACACAAAGGAGAGCGTAGCCAAAAAGTTGGGTGCGATCGGTTGCATTATTATATTTAGAACGATAAGAGCGAGCGGAAACGCAAACCAATCGATGACGGCAAAAAAGTCTAAAAAAATCCCGCGCCTCACCGTTTCGAGGCTCGCGCTATAACTCCGCGCATGCAGTGCGGGAATGCGTATACGTGGAACTTTTTGTTACTTTGATTATAATCGTGTGCATATAATGTGTACGAGGTATGACTGTACCTGTGTAGATTGTCAAAGAAAAAAAGGGCTGACTAAGCACTACTTGACAACAAGATAAGAAAATACCGATTCGGCGCCCATTCCGCTTCAGAACGATTGGTGCGGCCCATATTTTTTTCTTATTTTTTTTTTGTGGGGGTGTGTGGACATCGCCGAAAGGAGGAAAAGTTCGCGGCATTTCTTATCTGGAAACGGGCTCAAGTCCTTCCATCTCTACGTTATCGATGGTGTTGTATAGCGATGTACGCGATGTAACAAGTCCCAAACTCCGCTTCATACGCTGTAACAGTGATGGTTCACGGTAGAAATCATCAAACACACTATCAATATCCTCCAACTCGACTCCTTTCGTTTCGGGATACGCCATCAGCACCACCACCACCGACATCACACAGCTAGCACACGGGAAAAGGTACATTTTCCACCCGATCAGATGCTGTAGTATCGGAGTCATCTGACCAACAATGTAATTAGCTAGCCAGTTAGCTGCCGTAGATAACGACACACCTTTGGATCTCACTGCTAATGGAAACACTTCAGGAGGAATAAGGTACCCGATCGGACCCCAGCTGTAACCAAACCCAGCATTGTACACCACAACTAAGAATGCCACCATTGATGGTGTAAAAGACTTATCCAAGGCCATAAAGAGCGAAATCATCCCGAGACAGAGCCCCATAACGAGCCCTCCACTCATCAAAATCGGTTTTCGGCCCCATCGGTCCACTAGAAACCATGGTGGTATGGTACTAAGTAAGTAGACTACGGAGTTGATAGCAGTCATAAGCAAACTGTTAGCATTGTTAAAGCCTGCTTCTTTAAATACTAACGGCGCATAATACGCAATAATGTTGATCCCATTGAACTGGGCCAACGCAAGGGCAGAACACCCAATGGCGATCTGAAGACGGAAGTTTTTAAGCATGTGTCTCCATGTCCGCTCGTGCTTGGGAGTCAGAACTCTGTCCTGTAAGATTGAGTTTTTAATCACAAAGAATTCGTGTTCGGCTTGACGAGGCGAAGGTGACGAAGCATACAATAAACACAACACATGGAACCCCTGTTGATCCTGATCGGTGTTGAGCAACCACCGGGGCAGCTCAACAAGAAAGAAACCTCCCAAAAAGAGCACCACTGCAATCACCACTTGAATAAATAATGGAAGTCTCCAGCTGAGATTGGCTGCGAAAGAGTGCGGTTTCGTTCGGGCATCGCCAATATTCTGAATGAAATAGCACACGTAATCGACCCACACACTTAGCGAATACCCGACAATGTTACCGGTGAACTCACCACACACCAACTTTCCTCTTTCCTCACTGGGCGATATTTCACATTGGTAACTCGGCACTACGGTGGATAGCACCCCGACGCCAAACCCCGATAAAACACGGCCAATTCCAAATATAAATAGGTTAGTGGCAAGCGATTGAAGGGTTCCACCAACCATAAACACGACGGTACCCATAAGAATCGTGCGTTTGAGACCAAACTTATCCAGAAGTCGTGAGACCATAAGCAGCGCTATCATCGCACCAATCTCTAAAATCGAGATCACCACGCCGATTTCTGCCGGTGTGGGGTTATGGAAGTAGCTGTTGAAGGTGACAAATGTAAGTATACCCAGACAAACGCCCTGTTCGTAGCCAAAGAGCGACACAAATAACGATACAAAAGCCGAGGTAAAGTAAACCAATCGTGTACCCTTGAACAGAAGTGGTGCCGTATAAGCAGCAGCATCGAAATCAACATGGTCATATGTGGTGCCAAAGATATCTGTCGGTACTGTGAGATGTTGCTTAGTAGGCTCGTCTGTTGCATCCGTTGGCGTAGGCGATGGTGTATGTTGCGGGTATTGCAACAAGGGCCGAGCGGAGTCCTGGGCATTGGACTCTGGCACCATTTCTTCTAAAAGATGGACACTGGCATTCAGGGCTCGCCATTGGTCGTTCATCATTTGTTATTTACAGGAGTAAGGTTGTTCGATTAGGGTTGTTGTATTACTAGATACAGGTCTCTTTCCTGAGAGGGGAGTTTGGTTCCATGTGACATCACTGCGCAGCGCGCACCACCAAAAAAAAACTGAGAAAACAAGATTTCGGTTGCATCTTTTTGATCAATTTGCACCCAACATTCCTCTTCGTTACTTTCTCTTCAAGTAACTTTCAATATAAAATGCACCAAACAATGCAGTCAATGGAGTCAAGTAAGCGACATTGATCAAAATTGGTAAAGCTTGGTCAGGTGTGCTGATACAACTGATAAGATTGTACTTTTCGTCAGTGGTGTCGACAAACCACACAAAGGCGTGCAACACGGCAATAGAACCACCAACAATAAACTGTGTAATTTGCATGGAAGTCAAGACACGTTTAAAGATGGCAGGCACCGAGATCTTCAAACAACTCAACGTAAAGTAAAAGTACATCAAGGTGTGGATAAACGAGTTGAACACGACAAACACCCAGATTGGAGGCGAGTGGAAACGGATACCAGCCCACATGCACATCATGGCACCGGCGTGGTGGTAGCTCTGTAAGAGAGAAGATGGTCTGCCCTTCAACAAGATGATGCTGGTGTCAACAACTTCGTAGAACTTGGAGATGTAGAACCACCAACCAAAAACTTCCAAGTTGTTGCGGCCTTGAGCGCTCACAAGACGAGAAAAAATACCCTGTTTGTCGTCACAGATTGATTGGAAAAATACTTCGACATTGCGGTAGGTCAATTCGTGAATATTGGTCTGATTGGTCAAGAATGATGGGAGGATGTTGCACTTGAATGCACCCATGGTCAGAGCGATGGTGGAGGTCATACCCACAAAAGTCCAAGCTGAGTAGACGCAGAGGAAAATGTTGTGGAGAATGACAAAGAGCTTAAAGGGTACGGTGTTTGCGATGCCGTAAGGTGCTGCTGGGAGACGAGTCTTCTTCGCATCAGGACCGGCATTGGCCTTAGCTTTGGCCAATTGACGTTTTCTAATGATTGGATTGATGAAGTGGACACTCGAAAAGTAGATGATAGCAATGGTCATAGGTGTCGTTACTTTCATTGACTTTTCGTAGATGGCTGTCAACCATTCGCTATCAAATGGACTGGCAGGCACAGGAGTGTTGGCCTTAGGAATGCTCCACACAGAAGCATCTGGTAAGCCAAACTTAACTATAGATGACATCCCCGATTTTTATTTAGCACTGGAGGTGTAAACAGGTTTGTTTCATTGGGGTGGAAATATGTGCGCTTTATATTTGCTTGGTCTATTTTACCCAATCTATTTTCTGCTGCTGGACTTTGTTTACCCTGCGCGACAACCAGTGCTTAGGGTACCTCGGATAGTGGTATGCACAATACAATTTTTTCCCATTTCAACCAATTGTAATGGGTTGCGTCACTGGCCTGTGTGTTATAGTCCGCCCCAAGTCACCGACCCACACATTGAGGTGTAACGGACGGCGATGGAAACGCTTAAAAAATTTTTTGTTGGCCCTTTTTCGCAGACAAGACAATCTCATTTTGTCGCGGGGCTACTTCGACTCGTAGTCACCTTTTTGCGGTAATCATAGGAAGAAAAACCTCACCGTATCGGCAGGTTCCGATATTTCCTTTCGGAGTACACGGACCGCACGGACCGCTTGCTGCACTAGCCCTAATAGCAACTATACTAAGGTATCCGTGTGGAAGTTGTGATCTGCTTGCTTTGAGCTACGCTTATTATTATCATCATCATTATTTTTTTTGGATCATTACGTATTCTCTTCACCAATTACCCTCCGTAATACTTTGTTGGGCTGTCACAATAAATTTCCCAACGGGAATTTTTTTCCCTTAGGTTTTGCTGCAAGAAAATATATGTCACTCCCTAACGCTTTTTTTTTGTGCTCCATTTTCCTTAATTTGGGTCTTCCTTTTTTTTTTTTTATGTTTTAGTTTTTCGTATGTTTTATTCTAATTTCTGTCCACATATGCTAAAAACAATATTTTATATATATAAAAACATTTAAACCTTTTCTGCCAATTCTTCCAAGAGCTTGTAGTTTCTTTGTTCAATCGAACCATTACCTGGTAATCTGGTAGATCCCATCAAGTAGTTGTCCACCTCTCTTGCACATTGTCTACCTTCTTGGATACCCCAGACAACTAATGACTGTCCTCTTCTACAGTCACCGGCTGCAAACAAATTGTCATTTACCTTGTAGGCATTAGGATCAACAGTGGCAATCGTACCTCTCTTGGTCTTTGCCACTTCCAAGTTGTCAGCGTCTGGGCCAACAAATCCCATCGACAACAAAACAACATCGGCAGCAAAGAACTCTTCACTACCTGGAACTTCAGCCATCTGCCAGGCCCCGGAGTCAGAACGCTTCCATTCAACTCTAACTGTCTTAATACCCTTGACGTTACCTTCACCATCGTCAACAAATTCCTTAGACAAGATCGAGTATTCTCTTGGATCCTTGCCGTAGTGAGTAGCAACTTCAGTGTGACCATAGTCAACTCTAAAGACTCTTGGCCACTGTGGCCAAGGGTTGTCCTTTGGTCTGGCAGCTGGTGGGTTAGGCAACAACTCAAAGTTAGTCACCGACTTGGCACCGTGTCTGGTAGCAGTACCCAAACAATCGTTACCAGTATCACCTCCACCAATAACAACGACATTCTTGCCTTCAAGGGTCTTTCTAATGTCTTCCAAGTTGGATTCCAACAATGCCTTGGTGTTGCTGTGCAATAACTTCATGGCAAAGTCAATGTTGTTGAATTCACGACCTGGGATTCTCAAGTCTCTTGGGATAGTAGAACCAACAGCAAAGACAACAGCATCAAACGTACTCTTCAATTCTTCAACGGTAATGTCTTCACCAACAGTGGTGTTGCAAGCAAATTCAATGCCTTCAGCAGCCAACAAGTCAGTTCTTCTCTTGACAATACCCTTGTCCAACTTCATGTTTGGAATACCGTACATCAACAATCCACCTGGTCTGTCGGATCTTTCATAAACGGTAACATGGTGACCAGCCTTGTTCAATTGGTCAGCAGTGGCCAAACCAGCTGGACCAGAACCAATGACTGCAACAGTCTTGCCGGTTCTGAAAGTTGGTGGTTCTGGCTTAATCCAACCTTGCTCGAAACCGTGGTCAATAATGGCACATTCAACAGACTTGATGTTAACAGGGTCATCATTGATACCCAAGACACAAGCACCGTTACATGGAGCTGGACAAATTCTACCAGTAAATTCTGGGAAGTTGTTGGTCATCAACAATCTCTGCAAAGCATCATACCATCTATCCTGGAAAACCAATTCGTTCCACTTTGGAATAACGTTGGAAATTGGACAACCGGTATCGGAAGTACAGAATGGAACACCACAGTCCATACATCTGGCTGTTTCCTGCTTCAATTCGTCCTTGGACAATCTCGAAGTCATTTCGTTCCAGTCCTTAGTTCTGTCCTTGGCGTTTCTGTAAGTTTCATTACGGCGCTTGTACTTCATGAAACCCTTAAGCTTGTCTAACTTGACCACCGCCTTCTTTTCGACGTCAATATCCAAAATAGTGTCTTCGACATCAGCAACCTTTGGTTCTGTGTGGCCATCCTTGGCAGTAATGGCAGAACGGTGAGCGTGACCCTTCTTGATCTTGGCAGCTTCACCGTTGGTAACATCAGCTTCTGGATCTTCCTTGAAAGACTTCAAGAAGGTCTTCAATTCGTTCTTCTTGGCTTCCTCGGCCTTCTTAGCCTCAGCTTCCAAAACCTTCTTGTAGTCATGTGGCAAAACCTTGACAAATCTTGGCAAGATACGGTTGAAGTCTTTCAAGATGTTGTCAGCGACTTCAGACCTGGTGTAGTGTCTGTGGTCTTCGACCAAACCTCTCAAGAAAGCAATTTCAGCAGGTTCGGTAACTTGTGACAATTCAACGGTTTGAGAGTTAACCTTTTCGTTGAAGTCTTGAGCCATGTCCAAAACGTAGGCAATACCACCACACATACCAGCAGCAAAGTTTCTACCAGTAGAACCCAAAATAACGACTCTACCACCAGACATGTATTCACACCCGTGGTCACCAGTACCTTCAGTAACAATAGTAGCACCAGAGTTTCTGACGGCAAATCTCTCAGCAGCAACACCACGGACAAAGGCAGTACCAGAAGTGGCACCAAAGAAGGCGGTGTTACCAGCAATGATCTGGTCTTCAGCCTTGAACTTGGATTCTCTTGGAGGGTAGACAATAATTCTACCACCAGACAAACCCTTACCGATGTAATCGTTGGCGTCACCTTCTAATTCCAATGTGATACCGGTAGCTAAGAAAGCTCCAAAAGATTGACCAGCAGAACCCTTCACGTTAACGTGAATGGTGTCGTGAGGCAAACCCTTTTCACCGAAAGTCTTCGAAACACGGTAAGACAAAGTAGTACCCAAAGTACGGTCGGTGTTGACAACGTCACAGTCAATGGTGACTGGCAAACCCTTGTCCAAAGTTAATTCGGATTCATCGATCAACTTGTTGTCGATTCTCACATGCAATCTATGGTCTTGCTTTCTTACACAGTGAGTGGCAACACCAGGTCTGATGGTGTGAGCAGGAGTCAAAATTGGAGACAAGTCAATGTTGGCATTCTTGGTGTTTCTAAGGTCTTCTCTAACCTTCAATCTTTCAGTTCTACCAATCATTTCGTTGATAGTTCTGAAACCAAGCTTAGCCATAATTCCTCTCAATTCGTTTGCCAAGTAGTAGAAGAAGTTGATAACGTGTTCAGGTGTACCTTCAAATCTTCTTCTCAATTCAGGGTCTTGGGTAGCAATACCGACAGGACAAGTGTTAAGGTGACACTTTCTCATCATAATACAACCCATGGCAATAAGTGGAGTAGTAGCGAAACCCCATTCTTCAGCACCCAATAAACAAGCAACAGCAATATCACGACCGGTTCTGATTTGACCATCGGTTTGCAAAACAACTCTTCCTCTCAAGTCGTTCAAAACCAAGGTTTGGTGAGATTCAGCCAAACCTAATTCCCATGGCAAACCAGCGTACTTGATAGAGGTCAACTTGGCGGCACCAGTACCACCATCACCACCGGAAACCAAGATGTTTTCGGAACCAGCCTTGGCAACACCAGCAGCGACAATGCCGACACCAACCTCGGAGACCAACTTGACGGAAGTTCTGGCTCTTGGATTAGCACACTTCAAGTCGTACAACAATTGCTTCAAATCTTCGATGGAGTAAATATCGTGGTGAGGAGGTGGAGAGATCAAACCAACACCAGGAGTGGAGTGTCTGGTCTTACCAATCTGTTCAGACACCTTGTGACCAGGTAATTCACCACCTTCACCAGGCTTGGCACCTTGGGCCATTTTGATTTGCAATTCATCAGCATCGGCCAAGTAATAAGAAGTGACACCGAATCTACCGGAAGCAATTTGCTTAATGGCAGACCTCATAGTGTCACCGTTTTCATTGACAGTAGATCTGGCAGAATCTTCACCACCTTCACCAGTGTTGGACTTACCACCCAATCTGTTCATGGCAACCGCCAAGGTAGAGTGAGCTTCCATCGAAATGGAACCATATGACATGGCACCGGTGAAGAAACGGCGGACAATTTCCGTCCATGGTTCGACTTGGTCAATTGGAACGGCAGTTGAAGCATCATAGTCAAAGTCTAACAAACCTCTCAATGTACAATTCTTGATGGCTTCATATTCCTTCTTGGAGTATGCTTCGTAAGCCTTCTCGTTCTTGTTTCTGACAGCATCCTGCATCGAGGCAATGGCAGCTGGCTCGTTGATGTGCGCATCACCACCATCTCTCCAGTGATATTCACCGGTTTCTGGCAAAGTGACTGGCTTGATGGTTTCTCTGCTTGGATAACCTGCCTCATGCATGGAGAAAGCATCCTGAGCAATGTATTCAAAGGTGATACCCTTAATTCTCGAAGCGGTACCAGCAAAACATCTGTCGATAACAGAGTTGTCAACTCCCAAGGCTTCAAAAATTTGAGCTCCCTTATAGGAAGCCAAAGTCGAAATACCCATCTTGGACATAACCTTCAAAATACCAGCATCGATGGCATGCTTATAGTTTTCAATGATCTTGTGAGGAGTCAAGGATTCGTCCTTCAACAAACCTTCATTCTTCATTCTGATCAAAGTTTCGATAGCCAAGTATGGGTTGAAACCATCAGCACCGTAACCAACCAAACAACATGCGTGGTGGACTTCTCTAGCTTCTGCGGTTTCAACGAGCAAGGCAATCTTGGAACGTTGCTTTTGTCTGACCAAGTGATGGTGCACAGCACCAGTGGCAATCAAGGCAGAAATTGGCAATCTCGACGAGGAAGTGGCAACATCGGTCAAAATAATGACTTGGTGGTCATCAGCAATAGCCTTCGAGGCATCTTGACAGATTCTGTCAATGGTGTTGATGTAGCCTTGAATACCTTCGGACTTGTCAAAAGTGATATCAATATTGGCAACAGACCACTTTGGATAAACAGTTTCGATGTGCTTGATGGCAGACAATTCTCTAGTCGACAAGACAGGAGACTTCAACAACAAACGGTTACATTGGTCTGGCTTGATTTCCAACAAGTTACCTTGTGGACCAACGTAACATTCCAAAGACATGACAATTTCTTCTCTAATTGAATCGATAGGAGGGTTGGTAACTTGAGCAAACAATTGACGGAAGTAATCGTAAAGCAACTTAGGTTGTTCAGAGATACAAGCCAAGGCGTTGTCGTTACCCATGGAGCCCAAGGCTTCTTTACCTTCAGCCATTGGTCCAAGCACAAGAGAAACCTGCTCGTGCGAATAACCAAACGCAACCAACCTCGAATCGGTTTGAACAGTAACGTCAGATTCTAAAGTTTGTCTTTGCAAGTCGATATCTCTGTTGGACAACTTTTCGGTCAAGTCGGACATGGTGATCATGTTGGCCATAACCCAAGACTTGAAGTCGAATCTAGAGGCAACCTTCAGCTTCAATTCACGGTCGTCAACAATTCTACCTTCCTTTGTGTCAACCAACAACATTCTACCAGGCTGCAATCTACCCTTTTGCAAAATCTTTTCTGGTTCAATTTCAATAACACCGACTTCGGAAGCACAAATCATACGATCGTCGTCAGTGACGTAGTAACGACATGGTCTCAAACCGTTACGGTCTAAGTTAGCACCACAGTATCTGTCGTCAGCAAAGGTGAAGAGAGCAGGACCGTCCCAAGGTTCCATAAGACATGCAGCCCATTCGTAGAAAGCCCTTTTCTTTGGGTCAATGTGCTGGTCGTTTTGCCAAGCTTCTGGAATCAACAACATGACAGCTTCTGGCAATGACAAAACACCGTTGATGACCAACAATTCCAAGACATTGTCGAAAGCAGCCGAATCAGAACCACCTTCTTCAATGATTGGGAACAACTTGTCCAATTCGTCACCAAACAAGGCAGAAGACATGACACCTTCCTTGGATCTCATCCAGTTCTTGTTTCCTCTCAATGTGTTGATTTCACCGTTGTGGGCAACCCACCGCAATGGTTGGGCTCTGTCCCATGATGGGAATGTGTTAGTGGAGAAACGAGAGTGGACAAGCGCGAAATGGGCTTGGTAGTCGGCATTGACCAAATCGTGGTAGTAAGCATAGACTTGGTTTGGGGCCAATTGACCTTTGTATACAATGGTTTTGCTAGAGAGGGAGCATATGTAGAACCAGTTGTGTAAGCCGATGGTGTGTGAAGATTGTTTTCTCAAGATGAACAACTTCTTTTCAAAGTCTTTTTGGTATTTTTTGGCAAATTCTTCTTCAGAGACAGAGGAGTTGGCTAATTCGGACAATATAATGGCGGGTTGCAAGATGAGAGGTTCTCTTGACAATGAAGCTGGGCCCAAGATGGAGGAATCATGGGGCACTTTTCTCCAGCCGAGAACCTTCAAGCCCAATGAAGAGGCGATGGATTCAAAGGTGGACTTAGAGCGTTCAAAGACCTGGTCGTCTTTCTTGAAAAAGACGTTACCGGTACCGTACTGGCCCAATGGTGGCAATACGACGTTACAGTGGAATTGGAATTCTCTCAGCAAGAAAGTGTGAGGTATGGAGGATAATAAACCAGCACCGTCCCCGTCTTTGGGGTTCAATTCCCCTCCTCTGTGGGTCATATTACATAACAAGTTTCTGGCATCAGAAACAATCTTGTGGGAAGGCTGTCCCTTCAAGTGACAGGTGAAACCGACACCACAGGCGTCTTTTTCCAACTCGGGGTTGTACAAACCCTTGGCCGTGGGTAAAGCAGAGGCCCACGACTTGTTCTCAGGGGTCTCATCGTATAAGTAGATATTGGTAGATGAGAATTCTTCCTGTGGCAAGTAAGAACCCATAGCTAGAATAGTTAGTTAAAGTAAACAGAACCGAACTCGTGGCAGGGGCCTCTGACTATATACGGTAATTTTTTGCAGCGCGAGACCGGGCCAGCCAATGAAAATTTTCTGGTACGTAAGCGCTCGCCGCATGGGCAGATAGAAAAAACTTGCTTTTGCATAAGTCTGCCGCGTTTTCTAGAACCTAAGGCATGATGCAAAGGAGGGGTCCGATACCTGCGCTTTACCTGCCGTCCAGCAAATTTTGGTAAATACCATACATACCAATTGATGTAGAAAACAACGAAAGATGTTATGAATTAAGATCAAAATTACGCTCGATTTTAACATGTGGCCTGTGGTGCGGGGACAATAAATAGGATGACTCGAGTGATTAACCGATCCTTAGAAACATCGTAAATTAAAAAAATACCATATATGCCGATTCCCCAGATTTCAGCCAATAATCGTTGTGCTCCTATCGATAGATAAGAGTTCGTTCGGGCCGTCCCGCACCAATGGAAATAATCTGTGATAAAACCTTTTGTTCCGGTTTCCACCTTGTTGGTGAGTGTGTGTATAAGTGCGCTTAATCGAGATCGTGACTCAAAATCACGTGTTAAAAATAATGTTGACCGAGGAATCATTTGGGAAACGGTGCAGACACGTCTAGTAACAAGAGTATTGTGGTGGTTTCGGCACGACCTGCATTCTCTTCTCTCAACTCTTCACTCTCCTGCACATCTCATCGTGTACTATAACTACAATGACAATGTCCCAGATGTCCTTCCCACCAGAAGTATTAGCAAGAGTAGCACCTGATGTGTCGCTTCAAAGACACTTGTCATTAGGCTTAAGACCTAATCTTCGTAACTTCACTGAATTTAAACCCATAGAATTCTCCACCCCAGAAGTCCTCAACAACGGACCCAGAATCGCCGGCTCATCAGTGGTCAAGAGTGGTTCCACTACCATTATAAATACCATTACATTGGGAATCGTGGAAAATTCCAGTGAGAATCCTGCCAAGTACGCTTCCGTTTACCCAGTAATTGAAGTTTTACGGGGAAGATCAGGTGAGCCAATCGATGAAGAACAGATCTTATCCCAATCGTTGTATGAAACACTTTTGCACGCGAAACATATCCCACAATCATCACTCGACATCAAGAATCTCGGGGTCTTACTTGAAGATACGATATTGTATCCAGATCTTAACGAGCAAGAGTTCTCATTGCTTACTACCTCATTTAAAAAATCGTATTCATTCGTGTTGTTGTCCAACATAAAAGTCTTTTCCAAGCAAGTCAGCACATCCAGTTTGTATGACTTGTGCTACATTTCCACTCTCAAGGCATTGCAATCGCTCAAATTGCCCCGAGTCTATCTTGATGTCGGTGGTGCTGGCACAACACCAGGAACAAAGATTAGCATGAGAGCCCGTAATTCGGGAAAGAGAGGTATGGTCGACGTTAACAATACTAACATCAATATTGACACTAACGATAATTTGGCTATAACCTTACAATTGATCGGTGACGATGCTATCGACACGGAATTGGGGTCTCTCGGTATTCCATCTAACTTTGGAGTTATATCAGTACGAAAGGAAGAGGAATCCGCATCAGTTCTTCTTGCAGACTTGGAGGGTGAGGCTGAAGAGACCTCGATCTTGTCACGAGTTTCAGTCATTGCCGACAACAAGGGTTCGTTGAAAAAGATCAGTTTAATTAGTGGTGACTCCGAAGCTCCTGTGACACTTGAAACGCTTCAGAAAGCGATTGAGATTGCTAAGTTGAGAGCAAAGGATTTTTCATGATCTCTGTTGTATACTAACTTCCTGGGGAAAATAATCTGGTTTATAGTTTTAGAATTAATTTTAATTACTGTTAAATTGTAAATGCAACCGGTAGGAGCAGCCGAAACAAAAACTTCAAAATCTTCATTTATCTCTAAACTTTTTTTAAAGAAAAAAATAGACAATTACAGGAAGAAGTTTTGCAACTTCACATGATCTACACACTTGTGTGTAAGGTTTAAATAAATCTGTTTTTGCAACCCAAGAAAAGTCTTATTAATTTATAGATCAACAGGAAGGATTTTTGTTTATTGGAAGGGTGATTCTCTTCTTGGTAAACTTATTACAATTTCTTATTGTGCAACGCGTCTCCTTCCTTTTGGACCCCAGGGACCTATTTGCAATTATTGTTGCAAATCTTTAGAAAAACAAAATCTTAATCTACAGATCGTAAGATACGCTCAATCTAACCATATTTACACCCATGTGTGTTTTCTCTTGCTTCTATCTCTTTTTCTTTGGCTAGGAATAATTTTTTTATTTAGTGGTGTCTTCTAGATGAGTTTTGGCGTGTATCATCGGGTCCTGTCTGTGAGAACAAAATTTTCGTCGCGGCCAAAACCCCACCGTTGCAATCAGGACAACAGCGAGGGCGTCTAAACATACTAGACATACATTATAGCAAACATCTTAGTACCACTATGACTGAAAAGATTGAACCACTGCCTAATGTGTCCAACGGTCTTAAGAAAAATCGACAATTGATCAACGATTTAATCCAGAACAACAATGCAAAGGAGGGCGACTTATGGTACATCATTTCCACCGACTATCTATCCGACTTCTTGAAGCTTCCCGTGGATACCTTTGAAGAACTTGTCTCTAAGTTGGGTCCCATCGATTGTGTTTCTATTCTTGATCCCAACGGCAACTTGTACCCCGAAAACAATGAACCAATTGGCACATACAACATATCGCCAGCAGTATTTCATCACTTAGAACAGTGGTTTGGCAAAATAGGCGATCCAGTAACAAGATTTGTTATCACCAACAATGAAACAGGTTCCAAGGAAGTTGAACGCTTTCCTCCGGTGTATTACGTGCATATTTTAGGAAAGAAATCTGCCCAAAGCTCCCATATACGCCCACAAAGTCCCATTCCTGTCACAATATCAAGAACTCAAACCTTCAACGACTTGTTTGAATCAATCAGAGTTGTGGTTTTGAAGTCACCCAAGGTTAAGTCACAAAGCTTTCGTCTCTGGTTCATCGAGGGTGAAAATATCAACGACTTTCCATACCAGATTTCGCTAGCCGCGTTTTTAAATGACATCCCCAACAAAATCTTGGTTAGTCAAAGTTTGTCTTTCGAGACGTTGAAGAACCAGGGGGTACAATCCAACAGCTTCCACATTTTGGTTGAACAACAGGATGCAAAACTTCACTTCCCTATTGATTTATGGCTCTCTCAAATCGATCTTTCCCAATACGATCCAACCACGTCTATGTCAAAAACTGGTGCCTTGGGTCTTAGTAATCTTGGAAACAGCTGCTACATGAATTCGGCTCTCCAGTGCTTGATGCATGTCCCTGAAATCAACTACTATTTCATGTACAATTTATTCAAGAGAGAATTGAACCCAGGAAATCCATTGGGACACCACGGTGACGTGGCGAATTCGTTTGGTGCATTGTTGCATCAAGCTTTTGATTCAACCAAGTCCACCTCAAGCATCTCCCCACGAGAATTTAAGTCTACCATTGGGAGATACTCTTCGATGTTTTCTGGGTACTTACAACAAGATTCACAGGAGTTCCTAAGCTGGTTATTAGATGCACTTCATGAAGACTTGAACCGTATTCATTCCAAGCCTTACTGCGAAAAGCCAGAGTTGGGGGACGATGAAATAAACGATTCAACGGCAATTTCAAGATTGGCCGAAACTTGCTGGAACCAACATAGATTGCGTAATGATTCAGTGATCACCGACTTGTTCACGGGTATGTACCAGTCCACTTTGGTATGCCCTGCTTGTAACAAGACTTCAATTACGTTTGATCCATTTAGTGATTTGACGTTACCCCTTCCAGTTAGTAAAAAGTGGTATCACACCTTTACCATTGTTGATTTGTCTGGAGAAGGTTTGTTTGAAAAAAGAATCATGAAGTTGGAAGTGGAATTAAACAAGAACTCAAACTATGATGACTTGTTAAAGTATCTAAGTGACTTCTTAAAGATTCCAACCACCCAAATATTTCTTTACGAGATTTTCCGCAACAGTTTTTACACTGATTTCCAATTGGATTATCCGAAGAATAAATACTTGCCTATCAGTGACATTGTGCGAGACTCGGACCAAATCCACGTATATTGCATTCCTCACGACCCATTGACAGATTTAGTTATTCCCGTGTTTAATTCAGTCGCTGATCCCGACACATCATACAATATCACTGAACTTTTTGCCATTCCACTTTTCATTGTGATAAACAAGGAAACTGAAGTCTGCAGTTTTGGAACTATAAGGAAGAAATTGGAGAAAGTGGTAAGTATTTTGTCAAACGTGGACATCGAAAAGGAGTACACAAGCCTCAAGGAAGCCAGTGAAGGTTATGTTGAAAAGGAACATTATGCACCCATTGATTTCCCATTATTGCAGTCGAGTGATGAGTATGAAGAGATTGATGGATACGATTCTGATATTTCGTTGGCCAGCCCATACGTTTCATCTAGTATTGGCTTTACTATTAAGTACACTCATGAATCACTGACCAGAGTGCATCATGGCATCCGTAGCCGGTTCAATTTCACTGGGAGGGGAAAGTCAACCAGCGATAATGTCATCAATGTACCGCTTTACAAGCCAAGCTTCAAGGATTTCAAGTCCTTAGCAAGCCAATTGCCTTTAACGAAGCAGAAGTATTATCACTATACCGATTATAACAGCAAACTCGACCAAGAAATGGAAGATTTAGCTGACGAAGTTGAAAAGGATTTGACTGCTGAAAGTAGCCAATTTGATGATGATGATGATGACAAGGATAGTGACGTTGACCATGCTAAAACCACTAATGGATTTATTTTGGTGGAACACGATGCAAAGGCAAAAACTGAAAATGAAACTCCCCAACCAGCACTTCTCCTGTCAGACGAGGATACTGAAAGTGAGCCACAACTTGGCGGTCTCTTGGATGATGAAGAGTCACCGTCGGTCCTACCATTGCCTTCAGCATCAGGAATGACTGACTCGACAAAGGCATCCACGGCAAACTCCCCAGCTCAGTCTATCGAGACACCTACTCCGGTCAACAATCATCCAACATTAATCACCAAGGATACCATCTTGTTATGTGATTGGGACCCTAGTATTCATCATCAGTTTTTCGCCGATGAGCTGGTACAAACTTGGGAAAACGTGGATACCATTCCAAATCCTCAATTAGAATACAACAAGGAACAGTTTGAACAACAAAGAAACTCAAAGGTTTCTTTGTATGATTGTTTAAAAACCTTCAGTACCCCAGAAGTGTTGGGGGAGCATGACTTATGGTACTGTCCAAGATGCAAGGATCACAAACAGGCTACAAAGACCATTCAACTCTGGTCTACGGGTGACATATTGACTATTCACTTGAAGAGATTCCACAGTGCCAGAGCATTCAGTGACAAGATTGATTTGGTTGTAGATTTCCCAATTGAAGGTTTGGATATCAATGAGTACGGCTCCAACCCAGATTCTCAAGGTGGAGTCTACGATTTGTTTGGGGTTGATAATCATTATGGTGGATTGGGTGGAGGACATTATACTGCTTCAGTGAAGAATTTCCGCGATGGAAACTGGTATTATTTCAATGATAGCAGAGTAAGCAAGATTAACGATCCTCAAGAGGTTGTCACTAACGCCGCTTATTTGTTATTTTATCGGAGAAGGAAGGAGAATAGCCAATTTCTTGGTGGTGAAAAGTTGACAGAAATGTTACAGAACGGCCAGGTTTCGTACCAGAAGACTATGATCGCCACGAAGAGGCAATTAGAGAAGCTTCAAGAAAGCATCCATCAGTATGCTGCTTTCGAGGATGCTCTTCTAAAGGCCTCAAAGTTGGAGGACGAAGCCAATGGCGAAGACAAATCCTGTGAAGAGGACGAACAGGAGGAAAATGAGCTTGTTGAAGAACCTGAGCCTCGCAACAGACCAATTGCTGTTCTCAAAAACGCTTCACAGGTACCTGTTTCCAATGCTGAATTCAAACATGAGGAAGAAGAAGATTTGTATGAAGACGACAATGATAACATCCGCAAGCAGAGATTGATCTCCAAAGAAAATAACAACAATAAGTTGGTACAAATTAAGGGAAATGGAAAGCTTGAGGTTTCTTCATCTCCCATATTAGAAGAAACTTTGTATGATGGCAACATTAGCGAAGTGAATGATATCTAATGAATTTTATAGAATCAACTACTAGTAATAGATTTTCTTTCCTTTTTCCTGCACCCATATATACTTTTTTCCCCAGAAATGGTTCTCATATTCATCACACATACAAAACTAGCTTTGACAACCTCCAATAACACAGCAATAAATCATCTTGGGTAATCCGTATAAATAAGAATTTAACAGTCACAGCTACTGATAATGGAGCAACCAGAAACTGACGTTTCGATAATCCAATTTTTGTGCGATGAAGTATTTACCAACGCCATCGACAAGGAGTTTCTCACTAATTGGCAGGAGGAATTGACGGATACCACGGAGCTTGCGGCGTGGATTGACCATGCCAATTCAGATGGAAATATTGATTATACCAAGATAACTCCCTTGTTGGAAAGACTAGACCTGTTGGATCCAGAATTCAAGGACTTTGAATCGTTCGCATTCGAATTAGCAATCCATATTGTTACTCATTCACTTCGGTTTCGTCTTCAATTGTTTCAGATAGATTTCCATCAATTCGTACTTGATAGGTTCTTGTACTATTTATCCACGTCTAAAGTTTCCTTGGATACCATAGAGAATCCATCCTCATTGATCTACTATGTTCGTCTTTTAATTCCCATGTTAGAGTTGGGATGTGATTTGAAGTCATTCAAGAGACTTATCAATCCGCTTTTTGAATTGAGATCGCCCATATCGAAATTGATATTATTGGAATTCTTACAACAAGTATTTACAAAGTACCGTTCACATTTCCGCTTCACTTTGTTTAACAAACCCACCAGCTTTCCTCTAGAAACAGAAATGAGTAAACAGTTTTCCATTGAATCATGGTTGAAAATTATACCACATGAGGAAACAGAAGTTCCAATCACAGTATTTATTTTAACAAATTCTGATCCTACACAACCGGAAACTACGTTAAAACTTCAGCTTGTCAATTACAATCAATTCCTCGTCGAGATCAACAACAAATGCAATGGATCCAGAATGCAATTTACCTTCAATCAAATATTATCGACACCAAATGATGCCAATCAAGGCTTTGTACATTTTGGTTTGACCTATGACAGCTATTGCAACTTGAACTTATACATCGATGGGGAGTTCAGTGAATCCATACCGTGCCCTGAACTTTATAAAGTTATACACTCGTGGAATAAAATTTATATTGGTAATGAATCAGATTTGGGAACGGCTGAAATATTAACTAAGAACTTGGCTATTCTTAATACTGTTTTATCTCATGAATGGATGAATTTGATATACAATCTTGGCTTGGGACATGACTGCGACTTTACAGATTTTTCTTCACAAGGGTTACTTAACGTTTTGAATCATTTAAGCTTCAGAGGCTTAGCAAACGTTGCTCTTAAACATAAAGAATTAGAACAACTGAATGAGCGCATTTCACTTCGAACTCGAGGCAATGAAAGATTTCAAAACCGCAGGAACAACAGAAGAGTCAAAATTCTGAATACTACCAAAGATCAATCTCCAGATCAAGCTAACTTGGTTGATAGAGAATCCATAATCAAGTCCTTGGCAAAGATTAAGGAAACATCTATTGCATTCCATACCAACCACTTTTTCTTGACTCTAGAACTGAGCAAACAAAATTCCAAACCGATCACAACATCGTCATTTATATTTCACAGTCCAAACTCAATACATGGAGCCTTGTACAGTGTTGGCGGTGCTTCATTGTTGCTAAAACTTATTGAAGAGTCCTCGGAATGCAAGGATCCTGCTATCGCAGACACATTACTCTTGAAATCATTATCTCTCCTATATACCATTATAAGCAATGACTGGAGATTGGACAAGGAGTTTGAAAACATTAATGGGTATGGTACTCTTTCCGTTTTGTTAACCAGATATAAAGAAAAGAAAAACCCGAAGTTGAAATTCAGCTTGATTGACTCTATTACAAGGATAGATCAATCACAGCCGACAGACTTATTAAGATTAAACCTTAAACTTGTTGGTTGTGATGTACTGAACCCATATGATTCTATCATAAGTAACCCATTGGCGTACAGATTCTTGGTTTTAAACTTTGATCTCTATGCTGGCAGTGATCTCTTTGAACAGTTATTGCATCATATTCAGACAGTCATACAAGTCTCAAAGTATAAGGATTACAATGTCTGTGAATTAAACAAAATGAAACTTTTAAAAAAGATTATACATTATTTGAAGAGTCCAAATCTATCCAGTGTTATAATTAAGGAATCCTCTATGGATCAATTCAGTTTGACTATAATGGCTATTATTAGAGCTGATACTTCAGTTGAAACTATCAGGTCAATATCATTATACATTATTTTCTGCTTATACAGCACAGATTGTGCCACCGAATGTGGTATTGTTACTCTTAGGGTAATGACTGAAATTCTCTGCTCTGCAAGTTCCTCTATCAAAGTCTTGAAAAAGTTTTCTCGTTCCATCACAATTCATTGGATACTATTATTATTGAACTACAAGGAATCAAAAGAGGTTGTGATATGTGGGATACGACTTCTTAGCAGACTTCTTATCATATTAGGACCACATATTATCAAGCGATTTTTTCAAGTAAACCATGGGTTAGATATTTTGACCCACTTTTTAAAGGATTGGTGGGATGATGATGATGTCATTACAACTATATTTCTTTCAAGCTTTGGGCAGGATCCTTCAACAGAATATGCAAAGCATGATTTGGTCTCTGTTTTGACTAACTCGTCGCAATACAACCAGCAACTAGTAATCCCCAACTTCTTGATCTTGCTTAACGATATGGTATTGAATTCAATGGTCACACTCAGTGTTAAGAATGGCCGTGCCATGAGCAACCCATCATCTCCAGTGAAGGGCACAAACGATGAAGAGATGACCCTCTCATTCAATGTTTTACACCTAATCAATCAGTATTCGGAGTCACTTAAAATAGGATTCGAGAACAGCAAGGTATTGGCTGAATTTTATTTGTCAAAGAACTTTTTAGACGGAATCTTTGAATTACTTGGTCACTTGAAGTTGTCGTTGCTGTGGAATCTAAAGGGTCACCGCAGTCTAGTTAAGGCATTTGATAATTTAGTTGGGATCTTGTCATCATTTCTCATACACAACTTTTCAAATCACTTGTTTTTTGAAACATTAGAAAAGGTCAGTGACTTTACGAATAAGTTGATTCTTGATTTGATCTTTCCAAAAATATTTGAACATGTGAACCAATTCATGAGCGTATCTAACTTTATCTTTGATGAGAAGAGATTTCTTGATTCCACGATTCAACTAATGAATTACTATATTACTGAGTTTGTTAAGAATAATTATTTTATAGAGCCAAAGGATTTGAATACGCTTTTGGTATGTGTCTTATCATTACTTGAGGCAAGGAATAACCATTCTGGCTTAAGAAAGTTGAGAAAGGATGTTGGAAAGGTAATTATTTTCAAGCTTATACAGTTAGGAAACCAAGTCCCTAACATTGATATTCAAGATTTTACTGAAACAGTGAAATTGTTGTTATATCGTCAAATAACCGTACTTCAGGAAGATTTATTTGATAAGAAGCTTGTTGCGGACCTGATCATCATAGTGTTGGGAATTTTCCTTAATATTGATCAGGCTCAACAAGAACAAACCATGGAATATTCCTTCAGCTTCCTTCGAACTTGTTATCTTATGAATGAAGCAGAGTTTTCGAAGGTTTTATCACATATGAATTTTGACAATTCATCGATGATGGAATTCTGTAATAATTTGATTTCAAAAAATGACGAAGAAACGTTGATCAGATTACTTAAACATCCACCATTCCTGAAAGAAGTTAACAAAGGGTTCCATGCAACTTTGGGTTTACAGAGACAAGTAGAGTATCTCCGTGTTAGTGACATGATCCAAGTAACCTTGCATAATGGAGGCAGGTTAGGCCTTATGAACAACATATACGTCAAGAGTTTTGAAAAGGATTGTGAGCTGTTGAGGGCTCTGACATTGAATGGTGAATTAGTAAAGTTTAACCGGTCTCTTCAGGACCGACAAGAAGATGTTCGCTTTGCAATATCCAACTATAACCTAAATAAAGTTGAAGTTATGAGGTTGACGGGTAGTGGATCAAAGCTGAAACAGTATGTGTTAGACTACATTGAAAATAATGATCGCATGAGGACCAGGTTAATTTTGGAAGATCAATTGGCGGATTCAGAAAAATTGTACTACAATATTAATATCCCAATGAAGAAAATTGAAATCGAAAGTTCAATTCATAAGTTGGATAGTACCCTTTCAGGAATTGAGGAGGGAATTGACACATTGAGTTTATCTTCCAATGATCCCTTATTTTTGGATTCAGATGACAGCTTTGAAGTTGTCGAAAATCCTGGGGAGAGTGGCGAAGTAGAATCAAGTGGCTATGAAGACAAGAATAGGAAAGTATTGCGCAGTTTATTCATGGGTGATCAGATTGTATCACTCTGGAATATCAGTCAGATCAATGGTCTTGTTCCAGTCGAAAGTTTAATGATTCTTGGAACAAATCATTTATACTTGATTGAGAACTACTTCCATTGTGCCGATGGTAACGTGGTTGATGTTACTGATGCTCCCGAAGATTTAAGAGATCCGATATTACAATTGGTCAATTCTCAGCCAAGCAATATCATCAAAAATGATTCAAAATCTCACCATTATAAGAATTGGAGCTTGAGTAAGTTGAGCTCGATTTCAAGAAGACAATTCCTTTTGAGAGATATTGCGTTAGAAATGTTTTTCAGCGATGGAGCGAGTATCCTCATCACTTGTTTAAATACGAAAGACAGAGATGCAATTTACAACAAATTGTACTCATTTGCATCTGGAAAGGGACTTGATGCAGACCTTTTAGAAGCTTTGCAGTTGTCTACTTCCTCGTTATTATCAAGCTCTAATGGTTCCTTTACATCTAAACTAGCGTCAGCCTTCTCCACAAATTCAATTACTGCAAATACTTCATTTGCAACAGCCACTAAAAAATGGAGAATGGGCGAAATGTCAAATTTCTATTACTTGATGATAATCAATACTCTCGCAGGTCGAACCTATAATGACTTGACTCAGTATCCTGTTTTTCCATGGATTATTGCTGATTACACCAGCGAGGAACTTGATTTTTCAAATCCAAAAACATTCCGTGATTTATCAAAACCTATGGGTGCACAATCGCCTGTTAGAGCACAGCAATTTCAAGAGAGATACGAGGCTCTTGAGAGTTTGGATGACCATAATGCTCCTCCATTCCATTATGGTACACACTACTCTTCGGCAATGATCGTTACTTCGTTTTTGATTAGATTAAAGCCTTTTGTTCAGTCCTACTTGCTTTTGCAAGGAGGAAAGTTTGACCATGCAGACAGACTATTTAACTCAATTGAAAAAGCGTGGCTCTCAGCATCCAAAGAGAATACTACTGACGTCCGTGAGCTCACGCCTGAGTTCTTTTATCTCCCTGAATTTTTAGTGAACACCAATAACTTTGAATTTGGTAAATTGCAGAATGGGAAATCTGTGAATGATGTAATATTGCCACCATGGGCCAGAGGTGATCCAAAATTATTCGTGGCCAAGAATAGAGAAGCGTTGGAGAGTCCTTATGTATCTGCAAACTTACATTTGTGGATTGATTTGGTTTTTGGACATAAGCAAGGGGGAGACGAAGCAGTGAAAGCATTGAATGTTTTCCACCATTTGTCTTACAATGGAGCAATCAATTTAGATAATATCAAGGACGAAATGGAAAAGAGAGCTGTAATTGGAACAATAAATAATTTCGGGCAGACACCCATGAAGTTGTTCCATAAGCCACATCCTCAGAAAGAGGTATTGAACCTGCCCGGTTATTATATGACCATGATTGATACTGAGCAATCTCTCAAGATTCTTTTTGAGTCACAGATGAAGTTACCGATTGAGAAGTTAGAGATTAGCTCCAAGAATGGTGAAAAATGGATTGGTAGACCAAACTGTGTTACTTCTGAAAATGATTTGTTATTAAGGAAGTCAAACGGAATAAAATCCATATGTGGATCCTTATTGGTGAATCAAACGAAATTCTTAAATTTACATCTGACAAATATAACAAAGATATTGCAAATTGGGCATAATATATTCCTTACCGGCGCTGAAGATGGTGTTATTAACGTCTGGAAATGTATCACCAAGCCCACGCTTAGTTTACAGTTTCAGAGCATTTTGAGAGGCCATTCAAGTGCTATTTCGGATTTAAGATTTAGCAAGAGTTTTAAGGTTGGTGTTAGTATTGACATTGATGGATTGGTGATGGTGTGGGATTTTACCAGGTTTGAGTTCATTCGTGAGATTTTACCACTGGTGGCCAATATTACAAAAGCGCTGGTCAATATCTCCAACGATAGTGGTAATATTTCAATCATTTACACGTATGGTTTGTCCACTCTGCTTTTTATTTATTCGTTAAATGGGGAGTTAATCTACAAACAGGAGCTTTCTTTTGGAGGAACGGTAGGGGCATTGGGTTTTGGAAGTCTCAATTCACTGATGGTTGATTCAGGTAAGACTCTGATTGTCAATCTGCATAACTTTTGGTCGACTGAAATTCTTGGGGTTGCTTCGAATAAGATTTTGCAACTTTATGAATTATCACCTTTTGGCGAAAGTGGTTGGGTATTGAACGCACTAAAGACGGTTGATTTACTGAATCATTTACGTGGCAATATCAGTGCACTTGAGTTAATCAAAAATGCCGAAACTGATCCAGATGACAAGATTTGTCGTGGGCAAATAAAGGCAATAATTGGTGACACCACAGGTGTGGTTTATGGTATGTAAAGATTAATTATGTCGGATTGCAATGAAAAAGTATAATTAAAATTAAAGGAGAGATGCGTCGAAATTAGAAACATAAGTTCAAAAACAAAGAATTAGATATAATGACTGGCTTGCTGATTTTGATGATACCAGCCTTTTGTTTGAAGATGTTTTGTTCGTTGCTTTAAACTTTGCCGAAGAAAATTATATTTTTTTCTATGCTCGCATTATAACTTTGCACCCAAATGCTCCAAGTGCGCAAGATCCTAATCGGGATATGGATTCCGCCGTGTGGGGCGTTTGAATTTATCAAAATATAATCAATGGGTGGATTAATAATCTACGCTACAAAATGACCACGACTACTATATTGGAAGAGCATGAACTCGAAGGATTTACAGCAATTGAGACTCCTCGTGATGAGATAGACATTACCTGTCTCTCTTACGATAAGAACCTTGAACCTCAAGTGTTGGAGGAAGCTTCTATTGAGTCAGATCACCATGACCGGGAAACAATTGGTACTGTAGCAGAACACGCTTCTACTTCACAGAGTGCCAATTTGCTTGCAGATTTTCCTGAGGGTGGGATGAAAGCTTATAGTGTTGTCTTGGGATCGTTTTTGGGTTTAATTGCTAACTTTGGTACTTTGAATTCCGTCGGGGCAATTCAGGCATACATTGCGACCCATCAGTTAGCGGCCGTAGAAGCTTCTACAATTTCGTGGATCTTTTCCATCTACATGTCGTTGTCCTTCTTTTTCGCCATATTGGTAGGACCCTTTTTTGATTTAAAGGGTTCTTTTGTTCCCTTGGTTGCAGGTACGATCTTGGAATTTGCTGGCTTTATGGCTGTAGCCCAATCAAAAACGGTTTGGCAATTCATTCTTTCGTTATCGATTTGTGTTGGTGTTGGAAACGCTCTATGTATAACGCCATTGGTAAGCGTAGTCAGTCATTGGTTTCTCGAAAAAAGAGGGCGTGCTACAGGTATAGCTACAATTGGAGGCTCTGTAGGTGGGATAGTGATTCCATTGATGTTACGTGCATTATATCCTAAGGTAGGATTCGCGTGGGCTATCCGTATCCTTGCTTTCTTTTGCTTGGGATGCATGATGTGCGCCATACTTCTTGCTAGGGAACGGTTAAGGGGTGGTGGCCAGCTGGGAGAGCTGGAGAACAAGAGAAAACAACTCTTGGAGCAAAGTAAGAATTTTCTTGAGTTTTCTGCCTTGAAGGATTTGAAGTACTCGTTCCTTATCATCGGGGTATTTTTTACTGAAATTGCCTTGATGTCTATGGTCACTTATTATGCCACTTTTGCCATTGCTCAGGGCATGAAAGAATCCGATTCTTATGTTTTGTTAACCATTTTCAATGCAACAGGAGTCTTGGGTCGGTTATTACCTGGTTATTGGTCTGACAAGTTGGGACACTTCAATGTCATGATCTTGATGCTTATTGGCGTAGATCTTTCCATCTTGTTGCTTTGGGCTCCCTTTGGATGGAGTTTTGAGGTTTTGTATGCGTTCTCAGCCATTTGTGGATTCTTCAGCTCCTCTATCTTGAGTTTGACACCAGTCTGTTTAGGTGTCATCACTCCAGTTCAAAAGTTCGGTCAGCGGTATGGTCTTCTCTACTTTTTTGTCAGTATTGGTAACTTGGTGGGCATTCCTATCAGTGCTGCAATCATTGGAAATGAAAGCAAGTACCACTACACTATGTTTGCCGTCTTCTGTGGCATTTTTGCTGTATTCGGCACTGGTTGCTGGATAGTTAGTCGGTATTACATTGTTGGTTTCAAGATTAATGTCAAGCTATAAATTCTATGTATATTGTTTTCTCGGTATTTGTTTGGAATTATCGCCTCTTCTTAACAACAGATGCCTTGCCTCTACCAGCAGGCAATGATCCTGTAGTAGTAGTCCCAGCTGCTGCTACAGCACCTGTGCTGTCCGGAGCCAGTGATTTTTCTTTGGCATGAGCAACTTCCGTCTGGATTTCTTTAAACTGATCAGCAAACTCGGGACTAATCCACGAAATAACATAAGGAGCAAGCAGCATAAACATCGTTACCACAAAAATCACGGTATAGAGCCTATTTCTGAAAATAAATCCAAATGGACTGTTCATGAGCATGTCCGAGAGCGAGCCCAGTGCATACTCGTAATATTGTTTTGGCTCGACAAACAAAATGAACAATGGATCCTTTGCAAGATTCACTTCTGAGGTCTTGTTGTACAGCTCTTGATGCAAGTTGTCATTGTATGCTTTGATGGAATCTTCCGAATCGACTATGATTCTGTATCTGTTGTGCAAAAGAATAAAGTCGTAAGAGTTAACCAACAACTCGTACTCGCCGGGAACTAAATTGCTGAACTCAAAACGGAAGTTTTCGTCGACAATTGACTTTTTAGGGTCTTCCACAACTCCACGACGATAGAGCTCAACCTGAATTCGTGATTGATAATTGTCTGAATTGAGGACCCGAGCGTTCTTTTGATCGTAGATTTCGGGAATTTGGCTTGGTGCATTGGGTATCACGCCGACAAAACCAGCAGCGCCGACAAAAGCGGCCAAATAGGTCGCAACAATGGATTGAAAGAGCATGTCCTAATCTTCAAAGGGCAAAATAGATTTTCCAGTCACCTTGGAAAGAGATCAGATTATTACCCGGATTTTGCAGGATTGCTATAAATACAACCGAACTGCGAGCTTATTTCGAGATTTTTCTTTTTTTTCTATATTGTACATGTATGTGTATTATTGTAGGGCGACAATTCGGCGGGTTTTCGAACCAGCGTTCCACGATTGGTGCTCTCTACAACACATACTAGAGTATACTAGTCATGTCACGAGCGCAAGCTTGAGATGCGGGTAGTCACGGATTTAACGGGCATTGTTGTCGAATCGCTATTGCGGATTTATCTGGAATGGATTGATTCCTTTACAGCTGTGCATTCTAGCCTCCAAACATTTCTTTTGTAGTGACTCTTTAATTCTTTTCTTTTAATGCGGCCAATCTATTGTCGTCCTTTAAGCCCACGAGAGCCCCAGCGGTCGTAGCAGTATAATCCTATGGATATAAAGACGAGACCGATTAACTGTTGAGTGGTGATTTTGCTGAACCATTTATCGGCATCGGCGTCCGAAGGAGTAATTCCTATGGCCATTATGATGCTGACGGCGATGAGAACAATGCGCTTCATCATGGATGCAACCGAGTACAGCAACGCTGGAATCAGGCCCAATAAATGGAATGCGAGCATTGCTTGAACAAAGTGCGAAAACGAGTCTAAAAAGATAAGGATCAATACCGTTACAATCTCAGACTTGGTGAGGGTGATATCGGACATGATCGAGAAGAGTTCGTTCCCCACAAACCCCCAGAACGAGAACACGAACCCGATTGATGAAGTGTAAAGTAAGATCGTCAACTTGTCGGGTTTCGCAGCCAGTTTTGTTGGAGTCCAGACGCCACGGGATTCATTTAGTGAGGGCGATGCTCGGTAATTCTCCTTGATTTCCAGAAGCAGCAAGTCCGAGGTCGAGTAAGGAAGTTTGGTGAGGTATGTACGTTGTCTCACGAAGTCGGCACTGTCTCTGGGTAATTCTAGTGCCGGGGTTCCAGGCCGGCTTGGATCGGTATTGAGAGCGAGCGATGCTGCCAGCGTGTTGTCCCATGTCATCACCTGTTTGCCGTAGATATTCTGAGCTATGAAGATCAATGTACTAGCAATACAGAAGATCAATCCCTTGACGTGTTCGTAGTTAGTTTCGTTAGTAACAAGCGATGCTTGTGTGACGGAGTCCGATGCGATAATCAACAATACTCCGCCCACCAAAGGAGCAAGCGATAAGTATGTGATAAATGGGAACCTCACGTTGTATATCACGCGGTAGGAAGCCACAATTAGAAGTGGTGAAAGGGCCTTGATGCTCGATGACGTGGCCAAGGGTATCAACGACATGGCACTCAACGAGAAGAACTTACCCACAAACTGGAAGAGTCCGAGCGGCAATACCGTGAAAAACACGGCCCTATCAAAGGTTACTGTCTTTCCACTGGTAGGAACCGTACCTGGTGGGAACCCTTGGACCAACTGAGGCCAATGGCGTACCAAATTGGAAAAGGTCCATGCCAAAATCCCTGCGATAAGGAACTGAACCAAACCGAGAAATAACGGGAATGGAAACCGGAGAAGGATGACTTTGGTAAGCTGTGAGGTAATTGACAGTACAAAATACCACAGTAAGCACACCACAACCGTTTTGGTCTCAATTGGTGGGATAAACTGACGAATATCCATCGTGGCCTTATCTAATTTATTTATTTTTTTTTTTTTATTTTTTTCTTTTTATTGGAAATTTACATCATTTTTAGATTATTCCAAAATTGTATGTTTAGTTTTGTCGCAAAACTTCATCTTCTTATACTAATTCGCTTATCAAACCACTTGCTATCGAATCATTAAGGTTTATCCTTTCCCAAACCTGTTCTGCTTCTAAGAGAAACCCTTTTGCCTCAGCATAATCTTCTGGTCTCTCGCTTGTAAAGGTAATGAAACATAATCTACGGTCTTCAGACAAACATTTCCAAAATTGATCTTCTATTTCTGATAATTCATCAGTTGTGCTATTAAGCGGTGGCAAGATCGTAATTACAGAAAGTCTGTCACGGAACCAAAAACTTGCGGTGATACCTAATCTATCATTGCAGCGCTCTACTTCAAGCACCGTAACATTAATATATTGCATTGAGGTCATTATGTTGTTTGCTGCAGCCAGCCATCAGCATCATTACTGACTTAAAACATAAAATTATATAATTTTGAGATATAAAACAGATTAAAGGGGGTGGTTTGTATGAATATTGGAAAGATATTCCTAGAAACGACAAGCGTACCATGACAAATAATTTGATATTAAACCAGTCATCCCTAACACTACTAGATTTAGGTAACTAGACGCATTTTGCACTTATCACCTATAATTCTTGTTCAACATGTTTAAGATTTGATATTCTTATATATTTACATATTCCACACGGTACGAATTGCATTGATACCCTCAACTTGTTGAGCTGAGAATTCGATAATTCTCACAGAATGTGTCGTGCGATCGGTTTGGTCATGGTACTTGTACTGCTGTCCAAGACCCTTGTACGAGGAGGCGCAGTACTGGTACTGACCGTCCCTCATTTCATGCATGATTTCACGATACGGGTTGCTTGAAGGGATAAATGCCCCGTCAATTGCATCGGTACCGTTTCTTCCGTGCATCCAAAGCAAGTCGTTATTTCCAAAATCGGAAAAGTGTGCCTGGCGAGAAGAACATACCGACTTGAGGTAGGCGCCGGTACTAATGTGGCCTGCAACCCCGAGAAATTGTCTGTTGAAGCTTGCGGTGCCGACCATCAGCCCTGCAAAGATGGGACCTAACCAGAAGAACTGTTTGGTTGGCATTTCGACTTCGGACCAGTGCTGCAACATTGTGCCGATAAGAAGACCCAAGAAATGGCGAGACTTGTTCAATACAATTAAACCGTCAGCAAGCGGCACCATGAGCTCGTTCTTGAGGTTCTGTTTCACCATCGAGGTGTTGAACATCTGAATCTCTAATGGAGACTGCAGCAACCCACCGTAGAACTGTGCGACTTCATGAGAACTACGGCACGAGGATCTGGGACTTCCTTGAGATTCACTAAACACCTTTCTGTCCTTAAAAAGCAATGCACCAGTCTCAGTGTATTGTTGATACAGAAAGAGTTGTTCTGGAGCGACAAACGGCACCGTAAATGGATCGAGGAGTACCATTTCGTCAAATGTGCTGACCACGGCTGCAATCCAGGCGAGGGGCACCCGCAGCAGCAGCAGAGCTTCTAATGCAGGATTCGCATCCACAAACATGAGTATTTGCTCGGGACGTGCAGCGGAGTCGAACTCAGTTGCGGCTGTGACCAAACGCGCTATATCTGCTGGCACGAGATCACCACGGTGCACTATTTGGATCGGCAACGTGTTGTGCAAGTGTCTGAGCACACGGAGCAAACGAACCACGGCATCGATATCTGTAGGGTGGACGGCCACAACAAGGCCCTTGCCAGCTAGGGATGATTTTATTGTGTGCCAGTACGATTTGTGGGGCTCATTTTCTTCGCGATGGACCGGGATCGCGGTGCCGTTTCCCCACGAGAGTGCGGGAAATTGTTCGTGGTTGAAAAACGGCACCAATTTATTTGGATTCACTGGTGCTGGTGGCTGTGAATCCGAGTCAATATAACATGACCCATATACTCTCAAGTGCTGGAGAGCGTATCCGATTTGAATATTTAGTAACCGTTCAGAAGTTACATGAGCCACCTGCGCCAACCTCGCGATATCGTTATCAGTACTATATGCCGACTCGATGCCCCACGAGGGGAGTTTATCAAGACGGGAAAAGTATTCAAAGCACAAGTTATATGTGTGTGTGTGATTAGGCACGAGTTCTGCCACGGATTGTTTCATTAAAATATCTCTGAACGGGAGATAACTCCACGGATAAAATGTGTAAGCGGCTGAAATCACCAATAAGACAGTACTGGCTATGGCGGATAACAGAATTCGAATGTTTGTGGTGTTTTTGTTAAGCACAACCATTATTAAGGAAAGTACAGCGGCTCGAAAAGTAAAAGAAAAGTTTAGGATGTAAAATGATGAGGAATTCCCTACGTTAAAAGCCTCCTTTTGTGGGACCTTCGGTGAGGAATCACTCATTGGAGATATTTATAGCATCAAATTTGATGATGGAAAAATATCTAGAATCAAAAGCCGCATATTTGAAAAATTACCGCCTTGACATTTGATGAAATAAACCGCAGAAATTGAAAAGTTCAAGATTATCTGTTCCTGCGTATGATACAGGTATTCTACTTTGGTGCACAATAAATTGAAAGCGACACGAGACTGGATACGGATTGAGCATGAGGCACGGGTATTGATGAGTGGCCAGCAACTTTAATTGACAATAGCAAAACTGAATTTTCTTTTTTGGCTTTTGATTCACTATCGTTGTTGCACACACAACTTTTTTTTCTTTTTTTGAAGTTCCTGCAATTCCAACACACGTTTGTGATTTTAGGACTATCCCACATTGGCATTATTTTAATGTTCCCGCCGCAGTATAGAGAAAAAAAAAATACTTCTCATACTTAATTTTTGTGGTTTTATCCACATTAGTTTGCCATTATTAGGTAATATATATTTATACGCCAACCCACTTGTCGTATTTCCATCTATCTTGCCAACCATATAGTTACTATATGAATTAGTTATGGCCAACTCTTTTTTCGTGGTGATTTGACCATACAGGATATTCGTCCCGGGTATCCTAGCCTGACTGTCAATTTGTAAAAATAGACCAAGCCTCGGCACTGCCTTCCTGTACACTAGAACTAAAATATCTATTCTTAGTTGAAATATAACCAATTATAGCATCGTATGTTACATGTAGTACTGTCTAAGATCTTTCTCATCAGTCGTTAGCTGCGGTTGGTTCAGATTTATTGGTTTCTCGATAATTTTTCTTGCCGCTGGGATTTGTCCATCCAAACTTGGAGTTAAAATTGCTCTTGACCCAATGCGCGAATGGGTACGTTGGTAATGTCTTGACTGGCGTCTCATCACTAATAATACCCTTGTCCTTCTGATACTTAATTAAACCGTTCAAATATTCACAAATATGGTCTCTAAACATCTCGAAATTCTTGTATTTAATGATTTCGCCAGGACCCTCGTATAAGATTTTCTTTAGCAAGGATGGAACCATAGGCTCATCCTTCATTTCCTCAATCGAATAGAAAATTGGATGGTTGGTGAAGATAATTGCCCGAGATTTTGGTAACCTTCTCAAGGTTTGTCTTTCTACCCTCACATTGAATTGACGGGGATCAGTGCTCTTCATATCGGCTTCAAGATTAGGCACGAATTTTGGTAATTGGTATACATTATTAATTTTGAGTTTATGGTCCCATGTAATGTACCAACTAGCCCGCTCAACAGGTTCGCTCACCTTCATTCTACTAAACCACCGTTCCATCGAAGTTTTCAATTTTTCCTTATAATATGGCACTTCTTCATGAATCGTGTCAATATCCTTGCCAATTTTCTCGTTTATGCCAAATGAACCACCAGGGAACGGTACAGCTGCTGCTGCCATGTAATGGCTACCATCTTCCTTTTGCATTACAACATAAAAATCCTCCTTGGCCAATTTGGAAACATAAATCAACGGATGTTGTTTGAGTGGAAATGTCATGTCCAATATTTCTTGCGTAAGTTCGTTTTTGATAATCTTTCCACTGCCATTCTTATTACTATATTCACCGTCTTTCAAGACAGTGAATAGTAATGGGTAACGTTCAGTCAAGTGATCAACTACCATTTCCATTAATTCCAAACATGCATCATAGCTTTCAGGAAGCCAGTCAATATTCTCTTTCCCGTACTTCATCCAGATTCTTTCCTTTTCTTCGATGTAATGAACATAATACTTATCCATATCCAACCAGTGGTTTATGTCTAATTTGAAGATTGACATTGTCTGATGGTAGGGCCATCTGAATGGTCTCCATGGACGATCGTCGTAATTGCTCACTTGCTCTGGAGTAATCATCAAAGGTGTAGGTTTGGGAACTTCACCTATTTCAGGTGAACCATAACTCAGTCGACGAGACCCAGCCTTTTCCACATCGATAGCAGCCCTCTTCGATCTTTTGATCCGCTGAAGTATAGCCAATACTTGCTTGTATCCGAAAAGAAGTGAAATTACAACACCAGCAATAAGAATTAAATTATGATTCATTATTGATGTTCTGTTTTACATTCAACCAAAAATAATCACAAAATAGGGTCCATGTTCTGGTTATTTATTATATATACAATAGTGATATCATGATGGCACCATGTCTTATCTTTTAAGTTTGATTTATGATTTTTTTTATCTTGTTTAGTACAATGGTTGCGAAATCTTAAAAAAATAAAGATGACTGGAAACTTATATAATCCTCACTCAGGATTTCCTTTCCTAAAAGGAAATCGTTCTAGTTCAATAGTTGTGAATATCGGCTTTAAATTTCTTTATTAGGTGCGTCTTTGATTCAAGAGAAATCTCCTCTAATGATTGCAATAACGGTGCAACAATTCCCGATACCCACTGTTGCATCGTTTCAGGATTATTGTACCACAACGATCCCATGTACTGGTTGAAAAGCTGGTTATGATAACGTAATGCATAGTACTCGTTTCTGGAGCTTTGTTGATAAAACTTAAGACACATCTTTTCGGCTGTATTGTTCGCCGAATTGAACGGAGACATTAGATTGTTGGAAACACTAACAATCATCTTGAATTTCTTATCCAGAAGCCAAAATTCAAGTTCCTCCCTGATTTTTGTCGGAATCTGGACTCGACTAAGCTCTCGTGCTACAAGATACTTGTAATATTCCTGCCCAATAGAATTGAACATGGTTATGATATCAGGTAGACGATTGATATTTTTGGTTCTACACCCAATTGCCTTAAGGAAATCGCGTGAATGTGAGTAATGAATAAGCAAAAGCTTGCTTAATTCATTTTGGGGAGATATCTTTGGAAGCTCAAGGCTCCTGGAATCAAGTACCTCAAAGTCACTTTGCTGATATGAGGATTGCTTTATCTCGATATTGAGACGAGGAATCTCTCCAATTCTGAAGGATTTCTTCAGATTTCTTTGCGTTATCATGTCCAAGAGCTTAGTGATACTCTCCCGACATATCTTTTCTTCTCCTTGAATGAGCTTGCTTCCCAAAGTATTATAGATTTCGTCAGCTCCAAAAACTCTCTCAATGGTATTCTGCAAATCACGGTTCGAATTGAGAAAATTGCTAAGTCCATTACCAAGGTTATATTCCATCACTTTAGATACCAAGAAGTGTTGACCAACCTGCCCGATTTTTTTGTCAAACGTCCTGGCAACTGTACCAAATAATGATTCGAGGTCTATACCAGTACGCTTAAGATATTGGATGGTCCTTTGTTCATGAAGTTCCTCCAATGAAAACTTGTGATCAGCTAGCTCTTTGTTCAACTCCTTGAAAAAGAGAGCTACCTCCTCGTAGTTAATCGATTGAATAATCTCAAATATCGTAAAAGTCATCTTTTGCATCCATTCTTGTTGTTGGCTTGGAGGAACCAACGCAAAATATTGGTGAAATTGGGAAATCGCCAGACGATATCTGAACTTGATCGCATAATTAAGCAAGCTTGACGGAGGCTGAATGTTAAAAAAACCAGTATCGTCAATCAAGAATTTCTTAAAGTTGTATGATAAAAAGAGCCTTCTGATTTCAGTGTAGAATTCGGCGTGTCCTTCGCCATTTTGATGTTTTAACAATGCTAAATTGTAATCAAGATACAATGTATAGTAAAGATCACCAAGCTTCTCATACTTATTGAGAACTTCTCTAAGTGTGGTATCATCTCTCCAGTCATCAGATTTACCTGCTTTCATGGCACAAGAACTAGTCAAGAGGATTCGGTTCACAAGGTTGTTTTCAAGCTGAGGAACTGGAATTACCATAGTAGTCTCTTTGCTGTAGCTGATAACAGGCAAAGTAGGTAGCTTGTTAGCAGCAGTCTTTATCCTGTCCATTTCCTGCTGATCCAACACATCATATGAAGGAACTTGTATCAGGTTGGATACTTCTTGAAACGGACTCTTTGAAATCAACTTCTTTTCATAGAGGAACTTCTTAAAGGTTGGTGCAAATTCCTCTTCTATGGATAAGACAAGATGAGGAAGTTCGTCAGAAGCTGAACCAACAAGCCTCTGTAGCCATTTCATTGGGAATTCCTTGTTAACAATTATCACCAAACCCAAATATTGATGAAATAAGTCGATTTGATATTTTACGTCGTTCTTTACCAATTGTAATACCAAAGCCTGGATTTCTGTGTCAGACAGATATCTGTGAACAAGCGAGTTGTTGATTATACGGGGAATCATGGTACTAATATCGATCTTTCCTAATAACCTGGCATGGAAGTCGAAAGCTGAAGATCCTAGATTCAGTAAGTTTTGTAACAAGCGAGAAACTTCTGTTCTATCATGCTCAAAAACGTGTTCCGAGAACGCCTCCAATTGACTGGGAGTAGCAAGAAATAACGGATTGAACTCAATTGGATAATTGAATCTGGGAAGTTCGAATTTATCTTGCAGTGAGACAAGATGAGTGTATGAATAATCGATCTTCGACGGATTTGCTATCGAATTAAAGTGATCCACAAAATCCCTGGTAGTTAAGCGAGTCTTTAAAGCTAATAACTCATTAAGTTCAGGAGATTTGGATTTAATTAATGCTGAAATGTCTTTATTGGTGAGATGCTGTTGAACTTCGGTTACTGAACAGACATCATCGATGCAATTTTGCCAATCGCAAAAGTATTGGATGTACAAATCGGCCAGCGCATTGTCCAACTTCGCATTATCAGGATACTGAACCAAGTCTAGTGGTAGCAGTTTGGACTGTTTCGGTATTTGGTGGGCGATGGGCTGATGTCGCGATGGTGAATATAATAAATGGTTGATGATTCGAGTATTCAAGGAGAAGGAACGAACAAAGACTGCAGCCAGTAATGTGTGTCGCAACAGCAAAGCAGTTACACTTGTTGCATGACCGAGAAAAGACATCTCTGGCGTACTAGAGACTTGTTAATTTATTTCCAGTCGAGTGCAATTCGCTGATTATGGAAAATCACGTCAGCGAAACAGAGGTCCTAAAGAGAATGAATTCTCGATTCAGATATATGTATTATAAATGACAGCTTTTATATTATTATATATAAATGATAAAACCAATAAGAGATTGGACAGAATCACAATCTTCTACCTCTTCTACCACCCTTTCTTCTGGTAGAGTCAGATGGAACTGGGGTAACATCTTCAATTCTACCGATTCTCAAACCAGATCTGGCGAGAGCTCTCAAAGCAGATTGACCACCTGGACCTGGGGTCTTGGTCTTAGTACCACCGGTAGCTCTTAATTTGATGTGGACGGCAGTGATACCGACTTCTTTACACTTAGCAGCGACGTCTTGGGCAGCCAACATAGCAGCGTATGGGGAGGATTCATCTCTGTCGGCCTTGACCTTCATACCACCAGTAACTCTGGCAATGGTTTCCTTACCAGACAAATCAGTGACGTGAACGAAGGTATCGTTGAACGAAGCAAAGATACGGGCAACACCAAAAACTTGGGAGCCATCTCTAACTGAACCTAGAAACTTGTTAGTAAAACTTGCACACTAGAGTATTATTGGGGAAACTTCTGTGTCGATTATTCCTGGTACTGGGTCTGTATTGCTTCATGATTGTTTCTCCATTTTATAGCTCATCATTGGATTCCACCAGTTCGTAATGACTGGGAGATATCTTCATGGGTTATTGAACTATTGAACTCAAAATAATAATGTTCAATCGTACAGTTCCAAGTACTAGTATCCGACTGTTTCTATTGCGGCTTCACATACCAGAAGACATATTGATTATTGATTATGATACACTGGGAATAGTGAAAAGATTTGTAAATAATTTTCAGGTATACTTTTGAGAATGTTGGTGGGAGTGCGAAACCAATTGAAAATTTTTCAACGACATTGTACGTGCGACATAAAACGACATAGGGCTCAACCCTAACATTGTGGTCCCGTGATTTAAATCTTCTCCCAAAAGATTTTGTCCTGAGACTACTACCAGTGTGCGGCATTGATGTTTTAATTACAGGTGCAATAATAGCAGTTGTAGTATAGTTTAGATGTAGTTCATTAAAGCAGTCTATTAACCTAGTAAACGAAACCCAAGATCTTACCAGAAACGTGCTTTCTTCTGGCTTCTTCGTGGTCCATGATACCAGCAGAGGTGGTCAAGATAACGTAACCGAATTGACGGGCTGGCAACAAGTTGTCAGTCCATCTTTCGATGTCACCGATCTTAACGTTGAATCTTGGGGAAATGACACCACACTTGTTCAATCTACCGTTCAATTGAACGACGATCTTACCAGATCTGTGGTCATCGATGTATTCGAATTCACCAATGTAACCGTGCTTTTGCATGACAGTCAAGAACTTGATGATGACCTTGGAGGATGGTCTGATCAAGACTTGACGCTTACCGGTCTTTTCGGCGTTGTTAATAGCGTTTAAAGCATCAGCTAAGACGGAGGTTCTGGTCATTGTTGCGTTAGATACAGAAGATAGAAGATTGGATAATTTTTCAGTTTTCCGCTAGAGGGTTGGTAGGATGCGCACTGGCTTACATGCAGGCATCTTTGTACAGTGAACAACGAAAAACTTTTGAATTTTCTGTTTTTTTTCCCGCATTCGCAAGTCGCAAAACGATAAAAACAGTCACAAAGATTATAGAAAAGTGCATGTTACATTTAGTTAAAATGTAAATCAACCCACTAACATGTACTTTTGTATTACAGTTTCTACTCATGGTTCGAAAAATTTTCAGTCTCACTGTGAGCCTAAAAGAATTTCAAGACCATAGTATTATATTCTTTCTTTTCTAGATTATAAGTCAAGATGCCTGTAAGTACAATAATATAGGTTGAGAAGGAGAGAGGGTGCAATGAGATCAGAGGAACCAGCATTACATGATCAAATGGATTCAAGCATTCCAAGCTGAAGTACTATGAATGTTGCCCCGTACGAAGGTATAGTACCGTCCGTCTGTGGAAGTGATATTGCACGAAAACCTTTTCCAAGCTCGACCATCACGAATAAATCCCAAATGTGGTATAACAAGTGAACCAAGTACTAACATTTCTAGTCTCAAAAGTCTTTCAGAACCAAGCAAAAGTTAGCTAAAGCTCAAAAGCAAAACAGACCATTGCCACAATGGATCAGATTGAGAACTGACAACACCATCAGATACAACGCTAAGAGAAGACACTGGAGAAGAACCAAGTTGGGTTTGTAAGTTATTCGTTATCTTCAGAATATGGATTGTCCAATGGTGATAGACTGCTGGTTAATGAGTTTTCTTATAGCATCCTAATAAATGTATACTGTTAATTGTTCTGTAGTTTTTTTTATTACATGGTTATTTGTATTGAAATAAAGTCTATAAATAATAGATTACTGGGTCATCACCGGAAAATGGGATAAGAAGGCGGAGGATGCAACATCTAGACTTCTTCTTCAAACACGGTTTCGATAGGCTTTTCCATGAACGAAGCGTGGGCAAAAACCGTAACACCAGAAGAACCAATCAACCACATCATCGTGGAGATAGGACTGGCCAAGAATCCTAATGGAAGACACACTATCATCAAACCGGTGTACAACTGTGAGGTGTTGAATCTTCCAAACGGTAATACCAAGTCTTCACCGCCCAACTTGTTGATACCGTACACACCACCGATAAGGAAGACAGTGACAAACAACAACAAGAAGTTGGTTATCAATGCGTAGACACTCAACAACAACACTATGGCGATGTAGTTAGCCGAGAAGTAGGTGAGGTTGAATCCGATTCTGCTTTGAGCATCACCAAAGTTGGCTGGCTTGCTTACTCTTCTAAAGTCGAAAAACTCTTGTGGAGGCTTGATCTTGGAGATGGTCGACTGAACCGAGTTGAAGTCGCTTCTGATTCTGTCGACACTGAATCTTTCTTGTAAGTTATCGATTTGCTTTTGGTTTGTTAGTAGGTAGTTCTGAGGTTGATCCCCGAGCTGAAGGCGATAATCTAAAAAGTATAGCGTGCTCATATCGTGTTTTTTCTGTAATTTCTGTTACTTACTGGAAGGGCCTGGTATAAAAACGACATGGTATAAGTTTGTAGATTGTTGTAGGAGTTAGTTACGTGTTGATAAAACAATTGGTGTCGTGCGAGGTTCAATTGCACAGCCTAAAAGTGTAAATTTAGACACGCAGCAAAGTACGCGTGAATGTACAATGCAAGCATACAAAAAAGAGGAATAATCAATAATCAGAACGAATCAATTATTAAGCAGAACAAAAACAAAGCAGATAATTAAGAGATGTTTGTAGAAGCTAATAATTTTGAAAAAAAAATTACTAGTTGTAGGAATTTAGCAGTTTTCTTTTTGTAAGTGTTTTTTTTTGAAAAAAATAGTGATTTTATAGAATATTTAAACTTTTTTTTTGGGTGCAAAATTACAATCCCAAATCCTTTTGAACCATGCTTCTACAGATTGGATGGTACGCATCCTTGTTCTTGTTGAAGTAGTAAACGGCCTTTTCGCGGTTAACTTGGTTCAACAACACGTAGGCGGGTCTCACGAACTTCATTCTCCCGACATGTGCCAACCATTCGCCCAACTTGTCGACGTATTCCGGTCTTTCCCCAGAAACTTGCAAGTAGTACCATCTGAACAACACTTCTGCGGTCTGTGATTCGCTGTATGAAGTATAAGTTTCGACCATGGCCTGTAAAACGTCATGGTGTCTGCTCCACTTGAATCCAGCACGCTTTTCAATCGAAATCAAGGTGTCCAAGAACACCACCGACTGGTTGGCAGTGAATCCGGCAATATCAGCAGGGGAAAACTCGGCATCTTTTCCCTGGGTACGAGAAAACCACTTTTCTGCTAAGTTGTAGCACTCGTCAGCCAACGTGGTTTCAAACTGTGGGTCCACTGGTGGCATGCCTGGCTTGAACAACCAGGTGTCCCAGTCGATCGAGTCCAATTCCGCCTTTTTGTCGCTGAAGAAAGCATACAACGCATCAAGGAACTCGTAAGTGTCCAACGACTTGTAGCGGAATGTCTTGAAGTAGTGAGGAATGAACTTGTCAAACACCTTCTTTCCACCCACCAACTTTTCAATGTAAAAGAGTAAGTTGAAACCCTTTTCATACGGCACGGTGGAGAAAGCGTCGTCAGGATCTTCCTGTGACTTCAAGTCCTGCACCAACGTCGAGAATTTGGCAGCAGAGTCACCCATCGACTTGATGGAGTTTTCCAAATCGTTCCAGCCAATGATGGCGTGGAAGTGTCTCATGGCTTCACCGTATGCAAGTGGGTCGGGCTTTCCAGTATGTTTAGCCTCGGCAATTGCAATACCTTCCAAGATACGTCTTTCGAGGTACACAGTCCAGCCTTCGTTGAGCCAGAAGTGTTCCCACGAACAGTTGGTGACCAAGTTACCGGACCACGAGTGGGCCAATTCGTGGGCCATCACCGAGACCTGGGAACGGTCTTTACAGATCAAGGTGGGAGTCAACTGGCACAAGTTGGGGATTTCCATACCACCGTAGGGAAAGGACATGGGGAGAATAAGGGAATCAAACCTTAACCATTCGTATTCAAAGATCAAGCCTTCAGCAATCTGGATAAAGTCTTCCATGTCCTGTTCGAATTCCCATTGACAAGCTTTGATGTTCATTGGTTCGGAATACACGTCGGATCTGGGGCCAATTGGAGCCTTGACGATGTCGCCGGAGGCAATGGAGGTCAAGTAGGAAGGAATTGGAATTGGCTGGTCAAAGTAGTAGACGTCTCCATCTTGTTTGACGGGTCTGCCGGACATCAAAGTGAAGAGCGGTGATTTAGCGGAGAGTTTGTATGGCGATTTTACTGCTGGGGTGTCGAAACATGGGAACAAGCTTCTGGCATGGATGGCCTGGCACTGGCAGAACAAGTATGGGGCCTTTTTGCCGTCGGTGACGTCTTTGTCCAAGAACTGGAGTGCGGTGCACTTTTCAGTTGTTTCGTAGTCGATGGCAACCGTGAACTGCGATGGGAGATTTGCTGGCAAATCGATGGAGAGTGGCGATCCAAGTGGTTCGGAACGGGCACCTACTGAGAACAGCGTTTGTTGGTTATTAACTGAGACCGATTTGACATTGAGGAAGGAAGTGTCGAGAACGAGCGTGGAGGTTTTGGTGGCGATGGCGAGGTCGTATTTGACGGAGCCGACAACGATTTTTTTGTCGAAAAGGACCTCGACGTCCAAGTACGTTTGAGAGACGGTAAAGTTTCTGTAGTTGGAGAGGGTTGACGGGTCGATTTCTGGTGATTGTGGACGAATCATGGTGAAGAGCGAGGAAGAAAAGATTTTACGTGGAGAGAAAATGGCGAACAAACTAAGAGGAAACAAAGAAATAACGTAATAAAGAAATAAAGAAATAAAGTAAAGAAAAGAACGTAGAACGTAGAACGTAGAAATTAAATATCAAAGAATCAGTTTATAAGGATACTAAAGATAAATAAACTGATTCCAAATCATTAGAATGAAAATAGTCGGGGTCTTGGCGTCAAGCTAATCGCATGGATCGCGCATCCTGACATCATAAGCGAGCCAACGGTTTCGTTCCCAAAACAGAACAGATACAGAACAAACTAAGAGTTTAACGGTGTTGGAAGAAATAAGTATAAATTCAGGACTAGAACCGACTTATCCAAATCGTCAAACATTAAACATTAAACATTAAACAATGCCAAAAAAAACCCATTACAAAGTATACGAACTCCGCTTGAGGTCCGTGATCCGCTGGGGGGGTCTAGTTCTCGTGCCGCGATGTTGCGTGTTAACAAGAAAGTCGCGCGTTGTTTTGGCGGTATCCGTAGAGAACCTGCCGCATATAAAATGTGCAGGTCCTGATGTTTCATACCTGCCACATTCTCCACAAAAACATGTTTGTAGATTTCAATATTTTCTATCTGCTCTTATTTTGGAGCTTGTATTATATAAAGACGAAGGGATACGGATTTCCAGGCAATGTCTTTTTCTTTCTTACTTTCTTACTTTCTCCCTTTCTTCTTTGCTGCCAAAAAGTCCCCATTTTTATTTTAGTGGTCTGCTCCTTCCTGCATGCTAATCTCCCCCTTACGCCACTTGCAACAACAAGCAAGCAAAACTTCCCACACCATGTCCTCCAAAGGCGACGACGCCAGCATCTACTCGTTCGACTCTGTCAGTACCAGCGGCAGGCTTCTTGATCGTTTGGATCGCTACGATGATGAAGATAGAACCTCGCTCCGATCACCGGCACGTCTTCTCGATCGTCTCGCGGTCTCCCAGCCGCTTCCCAAGATCAGACACAAACCCTTGCCACTAAGACCACAACAACAACAACAACAACAAGAACAACAACAGCAGCAGCATCCAAACCTCATCACCAAAAACGGCTTTGATGACGTTGAATACAAACAGGGCCCCAAAAACATCGTCCCCAAATCAACCATGTACCAAACAGGAAACACGTCGGTGGAATCACTCCAGGCCGATATCGCCCTCGTTCGCTCCAACACCGTGTCATCAACACACCCCGAACCGCTTTTCCGCTCCAATACCGTGTCTCGTTCGGCCACGGTTTCTCGTTCAGCCACCCTCGTTCCTGCCAGCGTGACTCGCACTCCTTCGGCGCCCTCCGTGCGCCACTACGCCCAGCCACTGCCTCCACAGCCACGCCGTATCACCTCCGATACCTCCACCGCCACCACCAGTACCTCCAGCCACTACTCTGGCAACGAGATGTCGCCCGAAGCCCGCACGGCGCTCGCGCTCCAGCTCCGCACCCTTGCAAAACACCGTGAAGCCTCGTACCAGCTCCAGATCGCCGCCAACGTCCCCTACAACCACCCACCGGCGATGTACATGTATGCAATGGCACTCAGACTCGGCAACGGCGTGAAGCAGAACGATTCGCATTCGCTCAAGTGGCTTGCCAAGTGTATTCTCACGCACCAACCGCACTCCATCGCCGCCACGAGCCAAGTATCGCGGCTCGTGGAGCGGCTCAACAAGCTCCATATCGACGATCTTGTGCGATTGATCCTCAAACAGTTGGAAGCGACGGTGGAACAGGATCCTCTCAAGCACGGCAGCGATCCGGTGTGGCTCTATCAGGTATTTGTGGCATTGTCTAAACAACAGATACAAAAGATGGCAGTGGCTTCGAAGAACCAGACCGATGTGGTGACTATGGCGTACCACGATCTCGGGCTTGCAGTGCTCAACGGCTGGGGCACGCAAAAGGACGAGTTGAAGGGCATCCGGTTGCTTTCGAAGGCAGGTTCTTTGGGGTACGTGAAGTCAATGGTCGAGTTGGGCGAGATCTGGTGCTCGAAAACCAAGGCACACAAGAAAGATATGGTCAAGGCAGCGGCATGGTTCCGTGCCTGTGAACTCTTTGGAGCCAGTACCATGGGAAACAGTTGGATATACAAGGAAAAGTATCTTCGATAAGAGGAAGATCTCATTTTTACATTCATTCATTCATTCAATATCATTCATTCAATATCATTTATCATTACGTTTACTTTTGTTGGCTTTGTAGAGTGTATCTTATCTGCAGCTTGTGGTTGTGTTTGTTGAAGATATCGACAAACTCGTTGGTGGCTGCGAGAAGGAAGCCACAGACCTCACCGAGATTGGTATATACGCCCATTGGCAAGTAAAACGGCTGGTTAGAAGGTTTGATGTTACTGCGGTAAGCATGGAGATCGTAGCCACGCTTTACGGTATCAAGATGTGGATTGCGTTTGGCCCAAGTGGACGGGAATTTGGCCGGCACTGCCAGCCAGAGATGGCCAGGTTTCAGGGCAATAAAACATGTGGCAATTTGTTCATGGTTTCGGAGAGTTTGGTTCTGGAGTTCCACCACTTTTTCATGAAGTCCTGGTTTGTTGGAGTACAGTTTGATGACGGCAGTAAGAATGGCATTGATACGTTTAAGAATCACCGCTCGTGTCTGGTGAAGCATGCATCCAATGATCGAGAGAAACTCAATCAAGTTCTTTTCGGAAATCAGAGCTATGAAGGTATCGATTTCTGCAATAAGCAGCGCCGTGTCGTCATCAAGAAGTTTCCATGCCCGTTCGCTGGGAAGCACCAGCAGCACGATCTTTGACCGTTCATCATAATCATTACTCACCATCCTTAAAAGAAGCCAGTCAATCAGCACCACAAACCGTCGAACAGGATCGTTTTGAAGTGTAAGTACCTTCAGTCGAGCAATCCGTGACATCTGAAGCCACGCTGTCTTCTTTTGCTGAAGCGTGGCATTGATTTCTTCTTGTTGTCGGCTCATTTTCTCTCCTTCCTCACCTTCTTCGCCTTCCTTGCGTTCTTCACGTTCTTCGCTCCGTATTGCCTTCTGTTTCCGTCCAAGTTCCCGTTCCTGTTCATCCAAGAGCCGTTCACGTTCCATAAGCTTTACTTGTGCTGCTTTCTGTTCCTGGATCTGCGTTTCAAGCCGCTCTTCTCTCATAGTTAGCTCCTGGAGCCGTTCACGTAACTTTTTAGATTCTTTTAGTTCTTTCTTCTTTTCAAATATTCCCAATCCCGTCACTTTCTCTTCTTTCTTTTCTTTCTCTCTCATTTCCAATTTCTTTCGGTACTGTTCCTTATCAAAAGAAATACGGAGAAGAAACCGTTTTCGAGGCTCGTGGGCCTTGTTGATCCAGCGAATTCGAGGCAACAGAAGAACCGGTGGCACCTCTTTTTCCTTGTCTTTTTCCCGTTGTTTCTTGGTGAAAAGTGGCGGAAGTGTTGGCGAAAGCATAAGGAGCGGAAGATCGTCGTCGCTGACGTGTTCAGGCATGGATTCGGGAAGCGTAGGCGAAAGTATGGGCGGAAGCTTGCCGGACTCATGAAATGCCGACACCAACTCTTCCAAGTTCCACGAAGGACGTGGCTTTTCTTTACGGACCGGTGTGATGTATGGCCGCCGGGGTTTTCTTGATGGTTTGTCGTCAAAAATCGAAGATTTCATCAGGAAAAGAATAAATGAAATGGATTTGATGAATTGATTAACAAAACTAATGAATTAATAAATGAATGTTGAAGTTTAATTTTATTTTTATTAACTTGTTTTATTGATTTAATTTGATTTTGATATTTTATTTAAATTGTTTTTTGGTGATCTTTTTTTATCTATTGAATGGGATACAACGAAGTAAAGCCTGCTGTTTTGGGGCGTAAAAAGCAGGAAACGCGAGCAAAAAACGCGGAACGCACCGCCGTTGATATTTCCAACTCTTCAGGCGCGCGTGCCGCTGTCGAAACGCTGTGGCCGCCGAGTTTACAGACGTTTGTTACCACCAGCTTTGCCCAGGCTCTGACGATGGACGATGCTGCCAAAGAAAACGTCGCTCACGAACTCCAGCAACTCGTGGAAAAGGCTTTCAGCAATAATCTTTTACATGAAAACGACTGGAGCCGCCAAAAACTTCCAGCACTCGCCACCAATGAAAATCCACGAGCCGAGTTGGAATTGGAATGTATTGTCCGTGCCCGCCAGGGACTCATTCTGCGCCAACATCTCGGCAACTTTGCTGCATTGAGTGAAAAACGGGCTCTGGACTTTGTCTCGCTGGAACGCAAGAAACTGCGCCAACAACGCTTTGAAACACCAGAACCCCTGCTGTTTCCGATCCTTGCTTCCCTGGACGGTTCGTTTGTTGGCTATTGCCCCGACTTGGAAAAACCTTACTTACGTCTCACCCTGGAACCAGACCCCGCCCGTGTACGGCCGGAACCCGTGCTTCGCCGCTCGCTCCACCACGTCATGGCAAAATACACCGCCAGTGAGTCTTATGCTTATGCCATCGACCAGTTCAAGTCAATTCGACAAGACTTGACGGTTCAACACATCAAAAACGCCTTTACAGTAGAGGTTTATGAAACTAATGCCCGGCTCTCACTCGAGAATAACGACTTGGGCGAGTTTAACCAATGCCAGTCCCAGTTACAGTACTTGTACTGGCTTAGAAAATCTGGAAAAGCTGGAAAAGCTGGAAAATCTGGAAAAGCTGGAAAAGCTGGAAAAGCTGGAAAAGCTGGAAAAGCTGAGAAAGCTGGGAAATCTAACAGCTCTGCTGGCGGCTTGACTGCTCTGATTGCCCAGGCTGACCTGATTGCTCTGGCTTCTCTGGCTGCTGCTGGCAGCGAAGCTACCAGCACCAGTAGCAGCAACGAACTCGAGCTCATGGCCTATCGCATTGTCTACATGATGATCACCAACAACTACAGCGAGCTCAGTCGCTTGAAACGCACCGTGGTCGAAAGCAGCGCCGTGCCACGCACCGCCAGCGAAGACGAATGGTACGCCTTCATCAGCAACACGCTTTTTCCGCTCCACACCGCCCTCGTCCTAGGAAACTACCACCGTTTCTTCGCCACGTTGGACGCACAGCACCGCCACAGCCACCGTCTCGCACTCCACCTCATTAAAACGTATATTGTCCCCAAAACACGCGTCCGCGCCCTCGCCGCCATTGCCCGCGGCTACCGCCGCATACCGGTGCTGTTTGTGGCGCAGGAACTCGCGCTCCACCACGACACCGACACGTTTTTCGCCAAACTCCAGCTTAACCAGTTCGTCGATGGCGACGAGTTCGATTGTGTGGCCGCTCGACCAGTGCTTCTCCACAAAGTGAGCCAGCCGCAGTTTTCCCGTGTTGATATCAAGGGCCAGGTCTAGTCGATGGCTGGCCCGATCGCCATCACGGCAAAGTTGTGTTTGTTGGCCTCGTCGGCGCCGTCAATATAATACTGCACTTTGCTTGCGAGTAGCGGACCAATCACGTCGTCGTCCGCCGCGATTCCCAAATCCACCGGACCGTTGCGGCGCCCGTCCAACTCGTAGAGATGGTTGTCGCGGCCCTTGATAAAGGAGATGAAGTGGAGCTCGATGTCGGCGGTGGCGGGCGGCGCCTCGGTCTGGCCTTGGGAGCCGTAGTTCGCATCGAGCTGGATCTGTGCCTCCAAGTTCTCCACGAGCCGTGCAACCGTTGCCACCGGCGTGTGGGGCTGGATTTGGCTCATCAATTGCGCCAATGACGAGTTGGTGACAATCAAGTCGCGCGGGAGGTTGGCAAGAACGTGGAGTAACGCGTACAAGCCGCAGCCGTTGCGGAGTGTCTGCTGGAACCAGTGGATATTGACGTTGTCGTTGACGTACGGAGGTCCTTGGTCCTGTTGCTGGCGATACTGTTCGTAGCCGGGGGTAAGGGGAAAAAGGAGGATTACGCCGTACACCGGCCGTGGCAAGAACGCAAGCAAATCGGGATCCGACAACGAGAAAACGTCGTGGAACTCGAGAACTGGCGAAAGACCCAACTTGTGTGCGAGTTGTGTAAAGATAGCAGGATTCGATTCGAGTGGAATCACCAGTTTCATAGTAATAAAGAGTAAAAGAAAAGAAGTGTAAAAGAATTTGAATTAAATGTGGTTTTTTGGGGTTTTTGGCAGCCTTTTTTGATTTGATCCGCACACGACCCTTTAACCAATCAAGTTGAGAAAAAAGCGTATTACTAAACAACCCATCAATGTCGTGGATACGTGGAGCAGGCCTTCTCATTCCCGGCGCTGTGGCCAGCGTGTGTCTTCTAGCGGTCTCTGGTGCCATATTGGTCCCGTGGTTGACACCATACGAGTCGGATTCGCACATGGCTGCCGCCAAACTCACGTACCTTCTGTTTGTGCTCCCACTTCTTCTCTATGTGGTGCGGTTTATGCACCGTATTCTTACGCTCCAGCAGCGTGTGGCCGAGAACGATGGCTTCTTGTTTGTTCGAAAAGTGTATCCGGTGCTTGAGGAGCTTGTCAAAATGGCGTTTCTTGCCGTCGTTGCCTCCAACCATCTTGGATTTGTGGAAACCACCTTCTTTATTTATTGCTCGAACTTGTGGCCGGTGGTAACAGCTCTGTTGCTGGTGGTGCCGCAATACTATCGCTGGCATTATCGGGGATTCATTGAGTTGCATGCGTTATGGGAAAGCCAGAACTCACCCGTGGAAGACCATGAGGATGCTGAACGCATGTTTAAAGCCATCGTCCGCCGTGCTTCAATGGTGTCCTACGATTCACAGGAAACCGTACACGGTTTGCCACCAACATTCACCGTCGATGAACTCTTGAAGGAACCGGTGATGGGCATGGCAGTGCCGCTCGCCACAAAACATTCCTGTAACACCCTCAACTCGTCCTCAAGCAAGTACTGCGACATGCTCGACCGGATCTACTCCGTGTCGCCCAAAAACACTTACCATCTCAACACTGCAACGGCAATTGCTGCATTTGAACCGGCTGATCACGACGATTCAGCAGAAGATGCTTCAATCAGCTCCAACGGAACCCTCAAACCAGAACCAGAACCAGAACCAGAACCAGAACCAGAACCAGAACCACTGCCAAAAACTCCACTAAAGAAAGAGACTTATGGTTTGCTCAAAAAGAAACTACTGACGTATTCCATGAATTACGGCTCGGTCGACTTTGAGCGCCAGGAACCCGAACCCACCCATGCGTACCTCCAGTTCCGTCGGTTCATGTACTACCATTACGACTACTCGCTTGATGCGAACAAGCAGGCAATCACGCTCGATCCGTTCTTTGTCAAGTACGGCACCGTGATGCCTTGCACGCCATGGCACATTGTGGTGGGTGAATGGCTCAATGCCATTGTGTGGACGTTTTCCAGTTTCTGGGTCTATTGTCTTGCAATCGGTCTGCCCACAGCTCTTCTGCTTCCTTCTGCCGCTGCTGTGGTTGTTCTTAAGCTCGCCAAACGCAGTTATTTCGGCTGCCGGCCATTCCAGGTGCTTGTGGGCGACGCAGCAGTGAATCTCGCGGTCCTTGTGATCTTTGCTGGCGAGATTGTGTACATTAAGAATTGTATTTAATAGTAATGAAAGAATATAAAGTTTTTTGGACCCAAGATTAAGGTTTTAGACTTAACAAGCAATGGAAAATGTAATTAAATTGAGCCTAAACTTGTATAAATTCACAGTCTTAGGTTAAACCTGAACTTATTCCGTAACTCTAACATTGTTATTGTAACATCTAATAAATAAAAAAAAGGTTTTCATGTCAACGTAGCCAAATAATGTTCGTTGATGTATGAAAACCCCTTGACGTGGAGAATATCATGCAACGATTCAGTCTGTGGCGTGAATGCCATATCGGTGAATTCACGGTCAAAGTTTTCCGCCAATATTGGATCGGTAATTACCGGTAAAATTGGCGGAAGCACCAGACTCTGATCTTCCAATGCTTTCCAGTCAATATGGCGAAAGAATCGATGTTTTTTGAGCAGTTCAAAGTCGTTGTCAATATCCCATCGTTTTGCAGGACTTGTTTGGAGCAACCGGCGGAGCATATCTTTGGCATCGGGCAGAATATAAAACGGAAATTTGAGGGTTTTTTTGGCATTGAGAATCTTATCAATAATCTTCTTATTGTTGTTACCGGTAAATGGAGGCGAGCCCGTAAGCAAATCGTATGCCACGCACCCTAAACTCCACCAATCAACCAGGTAATCATATTCCTCGCCACGAATTACTTCGGGAGCCATGTACTGAGGCGTACCTGTCATCGAGTGATTCGAGTCAGTAACTTTTGAAAGCCCAAAGTCCGTAAGTACCAAGTGGCCCAACGAGTTGAGCATGCAATTTTCCGGCTTGAGATCGCGATAAATCACTTTAAGCTCGGTATGGAGATACCGCAACGCCAACACCATTTCGGCAATGTAGAAACTCGCATTTTGGTCGGACATGAACCGTTCCTGTGCCAAGTGATGGAAAAGCTCTCCTCCGTCAAGATACTCCAACATCAAGTACATCTTATTGTTGTCCTGGAACGCATAAAAGAGCTTGACGATATTTGGATGGTTCACTTTCTCAAGAATGTTCTTTTCGTTGAGAGTCCGCCGGTAGTTGACCTGGTGGATCTCGTTGGTGTTCTCGTTGATCACCAACGATGCCTTCTTCAACTGTTTCTGGGCATAGAGCCGTCCTTGCGCGTCGCGTACCAATAACACCTTGCCGTACAGCCCGCAGCCAAGCACTTTTATGGGCTCAAAGTCGGAAAGCTTCGGGCGAAATGTGCTCCGAAGCAGTGGTGATACGTAATTGGGAAGATCGATCTCATATGACGACGCAATAGCCGATCCACGGCGGCCTGGTCGTTTGATGGGTATTGGAAGTGGAAGGTCGGCAACTTCGTCGGGTTCATTTGCCGCCAGCACGCGATAATTGAGCTCATTCATATTAAGCCGTATTTTTACATCCTGTGCAAGCTCATCCACGGCATCATAGCCTTCCATATCAAAGATATCGGCCATTATGCCATAGTTCTTCTTGCTATGTTTGTATGTAACGGGATTTTATATCGTATTATGTGCAGGTATGTATAAAACGTTTTGGTACGTACACGTTTTATTGGTTTTTATTCTCGCGCGCTGTTGTTGCCAGGTGCAGTCCAGTTATTTCTTCTCCACTTTTTTTTGCATTATTGTTGCAATTATCTTTGTTTAAAACGACAAAAACAGGGCTTTGTTGCAAATTCTTTGTTGCAAAAAGGGCTTTGTTGCTAAGTACTTAGTCTTTGTTAACACTTTGAATAAAATGAAATTTTGGTTTTGGATTGTTCGTAGAATTTCAATTTTATTAATTGAAGATTATAAATATTCGTACACTTTCCCGAAATATTGACAAAATTATAGAAATATGTGTATCTTTCTATACATGATAAGCTTGTTCGTACCGATATGACAAACAGGACTTAAGTGTGAATTAAACGAGGTGATGCACCTGCACCATACTGTCATTATGGGTGTACAGACCAGTGGATAAACACCAGGACACCAACACTAAAATTAATGATTAAAATCGAAAACAAATTTTTTTTGTCTGATTCTCAAAAACAGGAGGAAAAAAAAAGATGGGGAATTTTTAATTTTTTTTTAATTTTTTTTTTTGGCAGCTTTGACGTAAGACGTCCCCTTTCAGGATGAGAGACACATTACTTCTCTACCCTGACATACAATTTGGACTTCATCATGACATAGTCAAACAATAAAGAGTGGTAATTTTCATCTATAACCAGTCCAAATTTCATGCACTTGTTGTGTATAACAGTATCTGTTTCGGACAGTTTTAAATCAATTGGATTAAGCGTTTTGTTCTTGAAGAAAATCCCGAGTTTGACGCGGTTGATATTAATTTCCTGGTCATGGGTCAAAAGCCGGACAAGAATCGTGTCAATAAATTCGTTAAGGTTGTGAAGCCGGCGTTTTCGTATCACAAGTTCGATCTTTTCTGATCCATCAAAAAGTTTAATGCGAATAGAATCCTGTGGAGGAAGCGGTTGGCGGGTGGATTTTAAGGGTGCAATCAGAGATCGTACAAGAGCCGCAGTTGCCGGTTGTGATCTCTTGGGGAAACTGGAGAGCGATGCTGAACGGGTGGGAGGTTTTACCGGTGATGCAGACACTGATAACGAATATGCAGACAGGGATGCATGTACCTGTGTTTTACCCCTCAACGACGCACTTGGTGCATATGCATTATTATGATTTTTATTATGCGCATGGTGCTGCTGTTGATGCAGCAACAATTGTTTCCATGCATCATCGCGACCCAAACTGGATGCGTTAGACCCAACATCCTGTTTGTTGTTGCTTGACTTGCCCACTATCCGAACCTCTGATGGGCCGACCCGTCGCACCAGCGCTCGGGACTCGTTCACAACCTCTAAAGCTACAGATGTAGGCCGCCTTAATGTTGAAACACTGCTATTTGTGCTCAGTTTACGCTCGCCAGCGTCATGTAACGCTGTTCCATACACACTGTGCCTTTTTTGTGACACTTGTGCTGAAGATGCTGATGACGACTTTGACTTGAGCAGGAAACTGCGCCCCAAACGGGGCAGCTGACGCACCCGTGGCAGATTACTGGGCAGTGTCAGGGCCAGAGGAAGTGTCAGAAGATGTGACGGCAGCAGCTCATGTGATTGTAGTTCGATGGTGGTCTTTCTCGGCAGCTTAAATACTCCAGAAAGACGTTTGAGAAAACTTTTGTCTTCATCAAGGGAAGAAGGAGTGGAATTAAGAGATTTGTTGGTGATGGAAAACGTATCACTCACAGGCGTCCATATGTCATCATCATTGGGCGATTGGAGAGGCGGTGTTGCGTAGTGACTGGTTGGGGTCATTGAGATGAGGTAGGTTCACAACCTTTTTGTTTCCAGCAAAGCAGGTTATGTTTTGGTATGTTAGAGCAAAACCTCCAGGAGCATAAATTTCAGCACAGGGTCTCTCAGATAAGACCCAGGGGAGATGAGGAGGAGAAAAAGGTGGGAGTGTGGGGGGGGGGGCCTGGTGATAAGATGATTGTTGAGCCAGGTGGTCATTTCCTGTTTGGGATGTCATTTTGGTTCCGCGCACGACCGCGCGACATTTGTGTTTGTTGACAAGTTACTCGCCACAAGACATTTGTTTAAATACGAAAACGGAAATGCAATACAAACACCAGAGAAAAAATTTTGCATACAAAATATTCCATGTAAACAATGCAACCCAATCCGAAATAGGGAGGTGGTGTTTTATCTTTTTTTAGGGTTAGATTTATCGATCGATTTAGCACCCCATGCATGTTAGAATCATTCGATAATTCTGCACTACATTTTCCAATACGTCAAAATATATTCCCAATGAAGGAGGACATCCTCTAATAGGAAGTCCTTTATACGTTTACAGAATTGAATTCAAATGCTAAAAATTTACTTAGTGGCTGGCACGTGAACGTACCAACCGCAAATTGACCTTATGCCTTTCCTTAATGTAGTCCAACAATTCGTCTTCCGAAATGTCAGGGTTATTAGTATCGTCAACCTGTAACTTGTAATGGCTGGTCAAATTGTAATCTTTATAGATTTTGTACAGAACCAACTTTTTAAGGTAGACAATCGAGATGAGATTGGTGCGCTTGATTCTAAGCGCAATCTTGTCATCCTCCTTGTTGTAAAGCGAAATCTTGATCTTGATGTAGTCAACGGCATGTTTCACGGCCGGCGATGACAAAATGGCGTCGTCAAACTCCTCAATGATCGGCGTGGTTGGTGTCAAAAGTCCATAGTCGTCGCCACTGCGTCCTGGAGTCAGCAGGAAAATCAGATCCATTTCGCTCAGTTCTGAGGTCGATGAATAGTGATTGGCTTTATCTTTTTCCTCTTCGCTTTCTTCTTCATCATCGTCGTACCCTTCAATTAGCGAGGTGTAACTCATCAAAGTGTTGGTCGAAGACAGCAGAGGAAGATTGGTTTGGATGGGTGGAAGGGGTGCTGTAGTGTTGCATGCCGATACGAGCTGGTGGACATTGATTGATGACGGAGACAAAGACGCGACAATCGCGTCTATTGTCTGAATCTTACCCAGTGATTGTTTCAGCAGCAGCAGCAGCAGCAATGACGACGATATTTTTTCGGCAGACACTTGTTGTGCATTATTAATAAAAGTGAACATATGCATCAGACATCGCACCTCCGACATTGCGAGCAATTTGTTCATGTTTTGTTCCAAGAGGTGGCCCCGTCCAATCAAATCGTCAATGAGGCGTTTATCTATTGTCGGGGTTGAAGTGCGTAGGGGTTGTGGTAATTTTGGGAGCAGAATGCCGTCGCTCAAAAGCAGGCAATGCAAGTCATAAAATTCGTGGTAGTTTTTGCCAATGTAGATAAATGTGTCGGACAGCAACTCGATGCGAAGCAAGTACCAAAAGCGGCCAGTGTCTAAATTCTGCAACACCTCCTCTATCGAGACGCTCACAGGATAAACTGTGTCGATTCTCACATCCTCCGCCTCCTCTTTGCACTGCTTAAATTCGCGCAACCACTCTACTGTGATGGGATTGGCCACATCATTGACGGCAATATCAACATACGAAGCGGGAACCAATCCCGTCTCGTCATAACGGTCCAATTGCTGCACCTTAAGCCACCCATTTCCGGGTCGCTCGAGTAACTTCAAGTAGTCGTGTGGCTCCACCGACAATTCCTGCTCGCCCTCAGCCCGGAAATGATACTTCGCAACCAAAACAACTACCGACAGAACAGGCAGTGGAAGCTGGGGCAGGTGCACAGCATGATGAGGAGCGGACAACGGAGCCGAAATGACGAGATGTTTCAAACTTTTCTTAGACTTGTGTTGTTTCGAGCGAAAAAGACTTGTGGACATGACAGACTCAAAGAAAACAGTAACCAAAAGGAAGTCGAATGCTTAAATATATGGGCTATTTTAACTTTTTTTCTTTTTTTAAAGGTAGCTTATGTCTTTGTTGGTTTTTGTTGACGATAAGCGTGCGCCGATTAGAAAAATCTGCAATGTAACGTTGAGTCCAGAAAGATGGTCTATTTTAGCCCAGTTGTTTAGGAAAGTCGAAGGTGATTGGTTAGGAATATTGACCAACAGCCCTGTGGGAAAGTGTTTCTGGAATTCTGCTCCTGCCTTGCGATCACTGATGTATTTATGGTGGAAAATCTTAATTTATTTATTTTGTTTTGCTGATCACTGTTATTTTTTCATTTTTAGTGTAGTTCTTGTTCCATTGAGACACAGTATTCTTTTATGGATATTTTCTTTGTAGAGGTGTATTCCATGATGAAAAATCCACCACGATGTCATCAAACTAACATAAAGATTTACCCATTTTTAGGCAAAGTTGGGCGTTGTCGGCCGATCGCTTACATATGCCATCCAGCTCACTCTTGGCTGCCACCCTAACGGCGGTTTCGCCTTGAGATTGGCGTTCTATGAAGTATGGATTTGCCTTGCATGAGACTACTCAAAATAATATTTTTCTTTCGCGTTTCCTTTGCCGAATAAGGCAATCGGCTTAACTAATTGAGTTGCAAACATTTTTCCGTTATGGCGGATGGAAAACAATAGCGCATTCAAATGTCGCAGACATTAGCGCATCTTATTTTTATCTGACACTCAGGTATTCTTCGAAGACAAAAATACACTGCAACAATTGACGCAATTATCTCACCAGTCAAAAATTGATTGATATATCCGAACTTTGAAATAGAAAAAAAAAGAGCACACAGTCAGTAACATAATAATAATTAATAAATATATGTAAATAATACCACCGACAGTCGCCCTTATGTTCCAATCCTTGATTAGCCCTTTTACTTGTCCAACAACAATGAAAAAAAGACTTTCGGTATAAATAAAACCTCGCTTAGATGTTTCATGGAGTCCCTGTTCTTCCCCGATGTCTCGTTATTTCCCCCATTCTGGACGAAACGGTTTATTGTTGGAGAGGTGACGGGGAGGTGGTGGGGAGTGGGGGCATTGGTTCGTGCCCTGGTAGTGTACCTTGATGACGTAGCTATACTTATTGTCAGTGACATGTATATTGATGCATGTTTCTGCACGCTTGGTTCGGTATCTATGCAGAAGCCTCAGCTGAAAATTGGTTATTTTGTCTTCCAAAAAATAACTGTTCTTTCTTATTTTTACATTGTTATGTTTACTATTATGGCAAGAAGTTCAAGTTCTACCGACTTACCATGCTTCTAGTCTCATGCTACACTTTACTAAACTTTTAAGTAATACATTAAACTTACATTATAGTACACCCATATACCCATGAAAATACCACATTAACCTACCTTAAGCATTACCTTGCTGTTGATCCTAACAAACTCAACAATATTGAAATTTATTTTATCAATATTTTGATAGTTTGCCATATTGGGAAGACGGATGTAAAGTTCTCCAAAACAGATTTTCTGTGTGATTAGTTCCTTGAAATCACTTGTAGATTGAATAGCAGCCTTGCGTAGTTTGATTGCAATGATTTCGTTATTGAAATTAATAATCTTGCACTTGATATAATCAGGATTTGTTTTTGGTTGTGGAATCTGATTTGGATTGGGCGAAAGTAGGCCGATATTTGAAATCTGGGGAGCCGGATTTGGATGTGCATTCACTTGTCGATAGTGGTTGTATGTGTTGGACTTTGTTCGCCGAAGCAGACCGGTTGATTTTCCTGACACTACTTGCTGTGATTCAGGTTTAGGCTTGGTTTCCTTTTTCGGTTTAGTTTTCCCAACATTCATAGAACCAGGCAATAGTTTCTGATCTATTTCTGCACTCATGAGGGGACCGTTGGCCACAAATCCTCGCACAGGTCCATACAGAACATCCAACCAGTCATAAAGCGTATCTGTAAGCTGGTACGTTTTGTCATAAATCAAGTGGTTGATGTAGACATCGAGATCTATGCATCGTTGTTGTAAAAGGGCCACCTGGCTATCCTCTGGACCAGCACCACTGGGAATAGGCTCCGGTAACTTTGGAAGTTTTCGTTCCATTGCCAAGAGTTCAATATGAAGGTTGTAAAAGTCCTGGTAGTAACGGCAGATGTGCGTCTTCATTCCAGTGGAATATTCCACGTCTAAACGGTACCAGTATCTGTCCTGATGCAACAAAAAGTGTGCCACCTTAACAGAAACGGGGAACGGCCGATTATTCACGGTTTCTGGCACCTGTTGCTGATTATGGACGTGAAGATTGAGGTAGCCCTCGTCCTCTTGTTGTTGTTGGAGCCACGCCATTGTGATCGGATTACGGGAGTCGTTGACGGCGATATCAACGTAGCAGGCGGGAATAAGCCCAGGCAGGGCCATTTTGTCAATGAATTTGACCAAAAGCCAGCCATTTCCTATACGTTCAACAAGTTTAAGGATATCTCCCTTAGTAATGGAAAGTTCATTGTTGTTTTCTGCTGCAAAGTCGTATTTGGCCACAAGGATAATATTGGCTCTAAGAGACAGCTCTACTTGATTGGCTGGAGTAGGTCCAGATATCTGTAGTGTCCGTATATTATATGAAGTAGCCTTCATTAGAGAGTTTATGTTAATCAATTATGAGAATTGAAGCTACATTTGTAAACATTCGGAATGCATACAGCGCGATGTTACCACTGGATATCAGAAAGACAAAAATTCACGAAAAAAAAAAATAGCTTGCGCGCGTGTATGGGCGTGTGAAAAGAAAAAAAAAGTCAGAGGATGATGCTAAGAGTTTCCCATATCAAGGCGGGCACGAGACCGTTTTTGGGAATAAAACATGCTTTGAGAAGGACACAAAGACACAGGGTGGATTAGGGACACAAACAAAGCTTACAATAAAGACAAAGGTCACACTACATGTAGTTCGGAGCAATTATATTACTAAGGTGAGATAGGAACAGCTGGTAAGTTCCACATGCATTTTGCCAAGATGATATCTCCATCACGCGAACCAGCCTTGAAATCATATTCAAGCCTGGATTATAAAATGATGGAATTCGTTCTCCTTCCGGCCATTTTTGCTTGACTAAACGGAGGAAATGTCAGTGTCGCTGGTAATCCGGAAGTACTAATATGTATATGTAATAGAGAAAAGAAAAAATCCAAAATTTTAATTTTTCAGTAAGCCTTTATAGTCGGGCCCTCACCGCCATCACAGACAAAAAATTTTCAGTCCCACTCATTTGGGTGTTTGTGTCACAACGCAATATAATGTATTCCTCCCCAATCCTGTACATAAGCCAGACACAAATTTGCTCTCTCACTGTTAAGCAAGATGATGTGAATTAGTGGATATAGTCGCACGTGATGAGACCAACTGTTATCTCCATTTCGGGGAATTCCCTCGCTTAGGTACGGACATGCATAGACATGCCTGTGTTCCAGCTTATTTTTGCCTCATCTGCGTAATGGGCCTTAAGAAAATCTCACCATGGGCACATTAGTAACTCAGTTACTGTAGTAGGAAAAACCTTGTGAGCTTATCACTATTCTCGACCCAACAGTCAAATCACCTGTCTTCGAAAATGAAAAATGTAAAAAAGGTTAAACAGTATTTTTGGATACAATAAGAACAATACGACAAAAAAGGTATCGCCTGTAGGGTAAAATTGTCTGCATGAGATTTAACTTCTTGATTATAATTATAATAGTGAAATTTAAGTGGTTGGAATTGGAGGCGGAGACCACCGTGGTGTGAAGCTCTTACTTCTTTGGTGCTTTTTGTTATTGGTTTATATTTTTTTTTTTCACTTTCGTGTCTGTATTCGCCCATGCATTCGTCAATTATTTTTAACAACAATAATTACCTCGGTCCTATTGCGAGATTCTTACATGAGCAATAAAGATAACGTGATGATGGGCGTTGAGATTAGAAGAACTAAGACACCAAATCACCTTATATAAACATCGCATGACCCCTCTCGGTGCCTTTGCACTACATCCACTCCGTAGTACCAATCTGTGGGTTAGGTGGTTACATTTTAGTTTCTAAGAAAAGAATTTTTGGCTCAAAAAAATAAAAAATGCAGTAAATTTAAGGTACATGTTTTGGGCACAAAACTCTACACATTTATGAGTGGGCAGAGAATGTACCACAACCCAAGGTAAACAGTAAAAGAAATCACGCCTTCACCTTGCCTCTTTTCTCCGGTGATCTAATGTCTTAGTAAGAAAAAAGAAAGCGCATCAGTTGCCCGCCTCCCTGTGTTTCCAAGTAGTTACGCAAGACAAAGTGTCTGGTCAGATCCAAAAACAAGGTGATAGTCTGGTGGTCTGTGAGACCCATTTTGCATTACGTAGTTATGACTAAATATGTAACCCGAACAATAAAAATTCCCGATGCAGAAGTATTGTTATAGCCATGAAATCACATACCAGCACGGCAGAATCAGTCTTACGCAGGCATCGGAAATATCAACCACTACATTCTTGTCAGTGGCACTTTATGAATGGGCTATGAACCTCGATATTTTTAGCGCCCGGTTTGTAGTGAACACTAATTTTATTTTTAATATTTTTTGAGTAGGTAGAGTAACAGAAGAGACAGTGGCCCAGAAGTGAGAAATGGGGTGTAGCAGGACAGTAAAATAATATTGCCGTAGAGAAAAATCATTTCAGGTACCAAGGCTTTTCATGCAAGTCGAATGACGCAGGTAGATGTATCCATTATATTCCCACGCATAGCAACCGACTGAGTGCCCATTCAAAACTCAAAAAGTAACCAACCCCTCAGATTTATTGTCTGGCTATTACTTCCCAATGGCATTCCTGTCTTCATTTCTTTTCTCAACCAAAAGCAGACAATTATTTTTGTATTCTTAAAAATACAATAAATTTAAAAAATATTATGATATTATTTAACCACACATTACACTCTTTTTTTTAAATATGATATATATATTTTTTATTACATGCATAGACATCACAATTTTTTTCTAAAATAAATTTCCATGGGTATTTATTTGCTTTCGGAAATTTTATATATAGCGATAACCTTGGTTGAAAAAATTCAGGAGCCCCAAAATTTAACCACATTATTCTTTCAGGTGGCCACTTGCATGTCTAGTTTCCACGGCCGTGTATCCTATATATACTCGCAATAGGCTCGTAAAGACAAACCAGTTTTCCCTGCCTAACCAAGCGCTGGTTTTTTTTAATTCACACTCCTTTCCTTTTCAACTTTACAAAAAAACCAGGGCCTTTCACTGGTAGCCAACTGGAGCTACATACAAATCACACCACTGTCTGAATAGGCAAATACTCTTTCGCATTCCATTTAATTCTCAGCATGGCCAATTCCTCTGTCAATTCGCCCAATTCCACTTTTGAAAACGATGACACCATTAAGCTCCATTCGTCGCTGGCCGTGTCCTCAGCGAGATCCAGTGCTCCCTTTGTGTTGAGCGACCTGATCTACCACTTTGAAAACCCAAACGATCCGTTCAATCCTCTTCCTCCTCCTCCAATTTCAATTAATAGTGGCCACCACCACCACTCCCATGTGTCACGCGACGATTTCTCTTTGCCTAACTCCACAAACTACTCCATTTTCTCCAATAGCAACGCTATGGCATCGGTGTCTCTGTTTCATAACTTGTCTCTGTCCTCCCATGAACAGAATTTTACTAATCAAACCCTTTTGTCGGATTACAATGCCGAATTAATGTACAGCTTGACAGAATTTGATCAACTGTTGGAATCACTTCCAGAATCGACCTCGAGCTTTGCCGACGCCACTAACATGCCTGGCTCGGACTTTTTCCCCTATACTCCATCTGTTTCGGAGTTGTACACTCCAACATTTATGGATGCAGATGATCTCCGTCTGCCAATTCCAATCACCAGCAAGCAGCAGCACCACGGCAAAATTACCAAGCGTCCCTCGCTGTCTCGCCTCAATACACCAGGCTGTATTACCGGCAGCAAGGCTCAGATAATTTCAAATCAGGTACTTTTTACTGGCAGCAATACGCCTCTCAGTGAACTGTCGCCTCTGGGCCAGTTTGGCGTGTCGCCATACTCGGGCAAGTATAAGGGCATGGAGTTTTACCAGCAGCCCTCGCCAATTGGTACACGGTCGTTCTCCAACGCCTCTACAGGCCTGAACTCGCTGGCAGGGTCCATCACGACCCCCAGCAAGATGATGCCACCCCTTAATATCTTTCGGCACAATTCAGACTCTCTGTGTTCGTCGTACTACTCCACCGAGACTCCCAAGCGCAAGACATATCCGCTGCTTAACGATGTCTCGGAGCAAAAGGCCAAAAAGGCTGTCAACAAGGAGGAAGAGTCGCCCATTGCGGCCAATAAGCCCAAAAAGTATACCCGGCGCCGTCTTCTTCCTCGGTCTAAGAATGGCTGCTGGATCTGTCGGATCAAGCATCTCAAATGTGACGAAATCAGGCCCGTGTGCACCCTGTGTGCTAAATTTGGCATTGACTGCGACTACCTGCCGGTAAAGCCGGACTATGTTGCCGACAAGAACTTGCGGAAGGAGAAGTTGATGGCCATTTCGCTTCTGCGGAAACACAAGGCTGCAATCCATAAACCATCGAGATCCAAGTTGAATGAGTTTCTGAATTCTTGAATTGAAGTAAGAAATATATTCATCCAACCTCTTCCCTCCAAATAACCCCCTCATTCCCTTCCATATGAAAACCCCCCAATCCCCCCATTTGAAAGCCGTCCTATTATTTTGCATGTTTATGTTGTTGTGTGTTGACAACGTCTCAGTTCCCTCCCCCATAATTAGTTTAGCTGTCACTCTTTTATTATAATTGAAGAGTGACATATTCCACTCGAAATTTTGGGCCGTTTTATTTTTTTAACCCTCCATCCTCCTCCCCTGCATCAAAACCAGTTATTGATATAATAATTACTTGGTCTTTTTGGCTGCGAAATTTTTCGAGTCTTTTATATTTATTTCTTATCGTCGTTATTTCTACTGTTGCGATTTTTTGTTTAATATTCACATCTTTTATATCATTTTTAACAACATAACGAGGGCCCCGTAGACGAAACCCATCGTTTTTTTTTTGACGATGACGATGCATTGGCAATTTTTCGCCTGTTCTTGTTCACTCCCATTCGCTTACCCGGAGTCGTTTGCGCACAATCACCTCGTGTTCCCCCACAAACAGCACCATCAGCATGTTAGCATCGTCAGAATCGGCCTCAGATTCCATCCCCTGGTACTGGACCATCGACACCCACTCACCTTCAAATCCAACCCATGGCCCGTGCAACGGATCCACCAAATACGGATAAGTGTAGTCAGAAAACTGTTCGCGCTCTTCGTCTAGCGTCGATCTTCGTCTACGTAGCCGGCTCGGCACTCCTCCGCCCGTCAGCAGTCTTCCACCCGGCTGGACAACCACCTCCAGCAGCAGTGTCCCCACCTCCACAGCAGACGACTGGTCCAATAACAGCAACAGCAGCAGTTGGTCGTCTATCTCGAGCCCATCGTGCGAGAGCACCAGCGTATCGTCATCGTTGAACTCCTTGTCGAAGTCATTGGGGCTCTGGATCGCCCGCAACGCAATGAATTGACTGAGTGGCATGTAGTACTTGTCAAACCGCCAGTAGATGAACACAGTCACAAGCACTAACGGCGACGTCAAAGCCAGCAACAAAATGGCACTTTCCAACGCCAACGTGCCACACATGAACAACTGGAAAATGACAAGTCCCAACACCACCCGGCGGAAGATAAGCGGCCACACTTTTCCGGTAGAATGCGGCGGATGCACAAAGTTGTATACCAACTGGTACTTGTACACAAAGTAACCAAGCACAAAGTACACTGCGCCACTACTCACGATCTTGGTGGACACCACCGAGTAAATGAGGATAATGATGAAGATGAGGATGTGTTGCGGCAAGTGGATACCAAAATCAAACACTTGTGGCGTGTAGTAGTAGGCACGGTAGTCTCTTGGAGTCTTGAGAAAGATGTTTTTGATCTTGAACTTGCCAAAGATGTTGAGCAAGAAGAAGTCGCTGATCTGGAGCAACTTGACAGGGAACATCGCGAGTCCCTGCAACAAGATCAAGTCGACATAAAACAACAGCAATTTCTTCAACAGTCTTGCCAATTGGTAAGCGATCTTGGTGGTATCACTGATGTACGAAATGTAGTCCCAGAACGTTCCAGTGACAATAAACACCAAGAACAAGTTAAAAAAGATGAAAAAGAAGTTCTTCAGGAGCGTCAGCAACTCGATATCGCTATTGGAAGCGTAGCCTTGGTTCTTGGTCAAGTATTTGTAGAAGTATGGCAAGCTGATATTCAATAACGAGAACAAGAGTGGTGGCAAGATACCGGTGACAAAAGTCGTGAGCCACTTCGACTGGGCGATAAAATGGCCGAGTTCCGGCCAGAACTTCGTGAGTGTCTTGAGATCAAGCAACGTCGTCAACGGCGTCACCAAGAAGATGATAAAGGCGTAACTCAACACAATCACAAATGTGATCAAGTACGACTTGAAAAGTCTCTGGGCATGTGTATACTTGAAGTTCTCCCACTTGATGTCTTTGGGAGCCGGTGCAAGTGTCACTATCATCTTGTACACCCGTGGATCAAGTACGGTCTGGGCTGCCATCTGAGCCAGTGCTACTGAGTCCATGGTGATGAATGCGCTGGCCACTGGCCGGAACTCGGGGTTCGCTTCAATATCAACTGTACTCAGCAGATCGAACTTGTGCTGGATGGTTTTGATGGTGCTATCGGTTTCCACCAACTGTTTCGAGAGTCTGGCGATCTGGCGGTTGAGTTTTGGGGTATTTTGGGGGTTGAGAAGCGCCGATTGGGCATTAACCTCGCTGAGACGCGGCACCACGCTCGGGAGCCGGCCCCGGGTGAAGATATCGATGTCGAATTGGTAGTGCGATGCGTAGAGGGACTCGAGCTCGGCGATGATGCGTTTTCTGGTATCAAACAAGCGTTCGAGCGGGCTCCAATCGTAGATCAACTTGACATCGGTAACTTTCCCGAGGCCCAAGTCTTCCATAAACCGTCTGATGTGAAGGGGGTCGTTCTTTTTAATGAGCGAGTGAGGAATGCCGTCGAGTCGAATGGTGCGATCGGTGATGGAATTCTGTGAAGCCAAGTACTTTTGTCTGGTCTTTAACACCAAGTTTGTGTAGTGGAAAAGGTGGACAAATACAATGGCGGTGAAGATGTATGTGAAAATGGGATAGACCCAGAAATAGCGAGGAAAGTTGTCACTGAAATCGGGCGAAGCCACCGAATCAGAAACAGCAACTGTAGTAGCAGTAGCAGTAGCAGAGAACCATGGATTGATGAAATCTTTATCGTAGTTCCCTGTAAAGTAGTACCGTATGGGACTGAGAATAAACACTGCCAATAAGCCGAGCGAGCAGAAGATGGAGATACCCATTTTGAAGAATGCTAGAAAGACATAGGCATCGAGTCCCGATTGGTGGAGAATATCTTCGTCCGAGACGTTGTAGATGACGGCGATCCAGCCAAAGAAAGTGGTGGGAAGTGGTTTGAGAATGACGTTTGATTTGCGCAAGGTGCGTACGGCGTAGACGTGAGGCCAGCGGTAGCGGAGCACGCAGAAGAGGAGAAACGCAGCGGTACCTGTGAAGAGACAGATTGACAACTGTGTTTTGAACACACGCTGCTGGCCACGGAGGTTGATGTCGTCCATGTCTGCGAATAGACGAAGACAAATGTGAATAAAAACGAGAATTAATAGACGAAGAAAAGAATGAAGATTAAAGAAGATTAAGAGAGGATAAAGAGAAGATAAAGAGAAGATTAAGAGAAGATTAAGAGAAGATAAAGAGAAGATTAAGAGAAGATAAAGAGAAGATGATTAAAGAGGATTAAGGAAAGAATTTATAGCTACTTTTTTGTAAACGGTTTGTAGAACTATGAAACAGTAATGAGACAATATCGAAACCATTACTGGAACCACATCAAACCGTATATAAAACATCAACAACATCAACAGTCTGTTTACCAAGGCATTACCCAACAGAAACACGTAACACCATAAATTTAATAATAAAAATTTACACCAAACCATCATTAGTCAGAGAAGAACTGTAAAGAAAGATGGACAATCAAAAATTAACCAATCATCTTTAATAGTTTATAGTTGATCAACACATACAAAACAAAGACAACAACAACATTGCGATTGTTGAGAGTTTAAAGCGTGGAATGTCGTTGATGGGCGCTGGAGGTGTTGCACGTTTTTGTTGATACAAGTCAAATATTTGTTCTCAAATTTTCATAAACCTTTTCATCAACTATGAGTGATTCCTACGTCGTGGTCCATGTGGCCACCACATGCGACGAATCGTCGACGTACGTCACCGTGGACTCGTCTGAGCTCATAGAACTCGCTTGGACAGTCGTGGACGCCACCACGCTCACCGCCACGCACCACGACTCGGTGCTTGTCCGGCCCGTCAACACGCCCATCACGCCATACTGCCTGCTGCTCCACCGTATTTCGTGGGAACACGTCCGCAACGCCGGAAGCTTCAAGGAAGCCATTGCCAGCTTTGATGCCAGTGTCAAAAAGCACGCCGGCGATGAATTCACCCTCGTCACCGCCGACCTCGCCCTGCTTCGCGTCCAGCTCCCGCGTGAAGCCCGTGACAAAGCCGTCAGCTTGCCTGCGTACCTCCAACACCCTCGAGTGTTTGATCTCCACACGGAGTACGCCAAGTGGCAGCACTCGCAACCCCAATCGCTGTCCCACCCCGCCAACTCGCTGTCCCACCCCGCCAACTCGCTCGCCAACTCGCTCGCCAACATTGCCGCTGCCTTGGAAGTCAAGAACGACGACGACAAAGAAGACAAAGAATCCGAAGAACAATCAAAGTCAGAGTCAGAGCCGGAATCGGAGTCACAGTCACTGTCGAAAACGAGACAAACCGCCAGTCTTGTGGCAAAAATCCTCGTGCTGTTGGCCAAAAAGGCTCCTATCGAAAGTCACCCGACCGTGCTAACCCGTCCGTTCGACCTGGCGCAAGACATGCACGTTTTCATGCTGGAACGCTCCAAAATCTTGTTTCTCTCGAACTTGCCTCCAGACACCACGCAGTCAGAGTTGGAGCTGTGGTTTACGCAGTACGGCGGCCGTCCCGTTGCGTTCTGGACCCTCAAGAACCTGGAAGACAAAAAACAACGTGGGGTCTGCGGCTTTGCGGTGTTCAGTTCGCACGAAGAAGCCACCGAGCCACTCTCGATGAATGGCCGGGCGCTCAATGACCGTGCGGTCGAGGTCCAGCCATCGCTGACCCGTGTTTTGGACAAGGCTGGCGAACTCTTGACTCCATTCCCGCCTCTGAAAAACCGGCCTCGGCCCGGCGACTGGACGTGTCCATCGTGCGGTTTCTCGAACTTCCAACGCCGGACCCACTGTTTCCGGTGCTCGTTTCCGGCCTCGAGTGCCGTGGCGATCCAGGAATCGATTTATTCCACTCGCAGACCTGAGAAGTCGTTCGGCAACGGTTATTATGATAACCAATCGTCGGCAAATTCGACTCCGGCTGCCGTCACGCCTAACACGACGCCTCATCGTCACTACGGCAACAACGTGCCGTTCCGTGCTGGTGACTGGAAGTGTGATATGTGCATGTACCACAACTTTGCCAAAAACTTGTGCTGTTTGAAGTGCGGCGCCAACAAGCCGGCGATTCCTGCCAACGGGATCCAGAATAACCCCATCCACTCGGTAAATTCGACAGCTGCTGCCATTGCCGCTGCTACGGCCAGTGGCCAGCCACTTAACTTGAGCAACGGCTTTTTGGGGTTGCAGCAACCGCAACCGCAACATCCCTCGTACATTCAGGCGCAGGGCAGTCGCAACAACTCTGCCGGCTCAAACAAGCAATACTACAGCCACAGCATCCGTGGTGGCACCAACGGCACACCACAGCCATTGATGCAACAACCATTGATGCAGCAGGCGATGTTGCAACAACTGCAGCAACAGCAACAACAACAGCAACAGCAACAGCAACAGCAGAAATTCAGTTCTACAAACTCGTCGCCGGGCTTGTACTACCAGAACTACTACAAACAGGACGAAAACCTCAGTCTCTCCGGCCAAACCAACTCGTTGAACTTACAATAAATAGGAAACTAGGAGGAGAAAGCTGTCTTTGGTTTTTTGGGTGCAAAAAGTAAAAACATCATGAAAAAAAGATTTATTGGATAATATAGAAATGTGTTATATGCAGGGTGGAAACAATATATACGGGAGTGAGTTATATACAGGAATATAGAAACTACAGTACAAAAAAAGCGCGGGCTTTTCTGCAGTACCAAAACAATCACCCGTAGCTTTTCTGGTGAGAAAAACAACCGAACACGTCGTTAAATATTAAAGAACACTTAAACCTTTCATTACCAACAGAAAATGGCCAACAAGTATTCTGTGATCCTTCCAACGTATAACGAAAAGAAGAACCTTCCTATTTTGATTTACTTGTTGCAAAAAACGTTCAAGGAACACAAGTTAGACTGGGAAGTGGTTATTGTCGACGATGCTTCTCCCGACGGCACTCAAGAGATCGCCAAACAGTTGATCGACGTGTTTGGCTCTGACCACATCCAATTGAGACCTCGTGCCGGTAAGTTGGGTTTGGGAACTGCGTACGTGCACGGTTTACAATACGTTACTGGTAACTTTGTCATTATCATGGATGCCGATTTCTCGCACCATCCAGAAGCCATTCCTGAGTTCATTGCCAAGCAGAAGAGTGCTGACTACGATATTGTCACCGGTACAAGATATGCCGGTGACGGTGGCGTTTATGGCTGGGACTTGAAGAGAAAGTTGGTGTCGAGAGGAGCCAACTTTCTTGCAGCCACCGCGCTCCGTCCACAGGTATCTGACTTGACCGGATCTTTCAGATTGTACAAGAAGGAAGCGTTGCAACAGATTATTGCTGCTACCAAGAGCAAGGGTTATGTTTTCCAGATGGAAATGATGGTGAGAGCCAGATCTTTGGGGCTCACTATTGGTGAAGTTCCTATCAACTTTGTGGACCGTTTGTACGGTGAAAGTAAGTTGGGAGGCGACGAGATTGTTGGGTACTTGAAGGGTGTGTGGACTTTGTTTACCAGTGTTTAAAATAGAAACAGCAACAAAGAAATAAAACAGAAATATTAATATAATGTAAGCACATCCTGGTTTTGATAGGAAGAGGTGCAGATGCTGCAAGTGTTACGATAATCAAGCTTACTTAGGGATTTTATTTTATTTAATATTAATAATGGTCAAATTAATAGAATTTCACAATAATAAATCGCCTATCAGGTCTTAGTCCTGCAATTATCTAACCCCCCACCCCCCGTCCTCTCAAATAGGATTACATGCATACAAGTATGGTTTGAACTCACGAGACACGAGATATTTTTCATAAAGAGAAACAGGGCCGTGAACTAAGCGGCAGGTGAAAAGTAGCGAGGGGAGAAAAAAAATAGTACAAAATTTAGAGACTTGGATCAAATTAGCGAGGGTTCAAGAATTCATGAGGTCTGCCTCCAGAATCAGGTATAATTACGAGATCCGGTAAAAGTTTCTTAAAAGAACCTGATTTGAGAGTAAGTTGAGTGCAACAATGATAAAAAGGTGAGAGTAAGATTGAATAACGAGAGTTGGGTCGCATAAAATAATTCTGGGGCAATATGGTAATAATTAGCGGAAAAAATCAGGTGAAACGGAAGAGGCAAGGAGTAAATTGAAAAGTAAAGAAAAAACAAGATAAAATCAGAGATAAACGCAAAATGGTGACCGGAAATAGAACATTAATTTTAATGAAAGATGATTTCAGTTACTGAGAACTGAATATTTAGTGAGCAGAAAAAAAGAAACTAGAAAAATTGCGTAATTTTGGTTTTGATTAAGGAGAAAAATTGTCTAAATGGTTAGTGGGAATAGCGAGAAAATGTAAGATTCCAGCGGAAAAAATAGAAGAGAAAATGGTGAGACTTTAACGAGAAATCAACGCACATAGTGAGGGAAAAATCTACCATTAACGTCTGAAAAATCGAGACTGAAAAATAGTGTAAATCAACAACGGTATGCCTAAAGATACTTATGTCAAGAAAATTCTCGGTGCCGAACACTACTCCAACCTACGTACATCCAAAGTATTAATGGTTGGTGCTGGTGGAATTGGCTGCGAGTTGCTCAAAGACTTGGTGTTGAGCGGTTATGGAGAGATCCACATTGTCGACTTGGATATAGTCACGCTATCGAACTTGAACCGCCAGTTCTTGTTCCGGAAGGAAGATATCGACAAGAGCAAATCATTGACTGTATGCAAGGCTGTTCAAAGCTTTAACTACTTGGGAACGAAGTTGGTTCCCCACATCGAAAACATCATGAACACCGATTTGTTCCCCATCGCGTGGTGGGACCAGTTTGCGTACATCTTTAACGCGTTGGATAATCTCGAGGCACGGCGTTATGTCAACAAGATGGCGCTCTTCTTAAAGAAACCGTTGATGGAAAGCGGAACCACCGGTTTCGACGGCCAGATCCAACCCATTTTTCCGTACCTCAGTGAGTGTTTTGATTGTCTGACCAAAGTCACCCCCAAAACGTTCCCAGTGTGCACAATCAGATCCACTCCTTCACAGCTCGTGCATTGTATTACTTGGGCCAAAGAGTTTTTGTTCCATCAGTTGTTTGAAGAAACTTCGGCCGGTGAAGGCTTGGTGAACCAGGAGACGATAAAAGGCGAGACTGACGACTCAAGTGAAATCGAAAACTTGGCTAAAGAAGCCAACGAGCTCTTGGATCTCCGTAAGATGATCATAGACCCCAAATCGCAGTTTGTACGTAATATTTTGGTGAAGATATTTCAGGTTGATATCGAACGTTTACTTTTAATCGATTCGCTCTGGAAAACCCGTCAAAAACCTGTTCCATTACAGTTACAGAGCTACCAAGCAGAAATAGACCAAATACAACAATCTGGCAGTGGTCCCGATGTTCTTCGAAGCGATACGCGAGTGTGGACCACCGCCGAAAACATTTATGTGTTATCGCAAGCGAGTGAGCTGCTTCAAGCGAGAATTAATAGTGGTGAGGCTGCCATTGAGTTTGATAAAGACGACGAAGACACACTTAACTTTGTGGTGGCGGCCCTGAACTTACGAGCGACGATATTCCACATAGAAATTAAGTCGAAGTTCGATACTAAACAGATTGCAGGAAACATTATTCCGGCAATTGCCACAACCAACGCGATCATTCTGGGTTTTTCTGCATTAGGAGGTACGAGGTTTTTTCAGAAACAGCCTATTGAAGATATGCTGGCGGTTTCACAGGCATCGTCCACTGTATTCATTTCGATCAAGCCAAACAAGTACATTACTGCTGCGGCCGTTGTGGCACCTAACGAGAAGTGTGGTTCGTGTCTGATGGCAGCACGGGGATTGCTTCAGCTTAGCCAAAACGATTTGTCACTGACATCCCTTGGACAGTTGGTGGAGGCATTGGTTAAACAGTATGGCTACGAAGAGGATGGAATATCGCTTATTCTCGGCAAATCACGGTTGGTTTACGATGTTGACTTTGATGACAATGTGGACCAGCTGCTTCTGCAGGTAGGGTTTGTGCTGGGCGAGACGTTATTGGTCCAGGATGACTTGGATACGTTGGAGAACTTGGAATTATACGTCGTGGTGCATGAAGACGGTTTGGGCGTCGTTCCAAGGTTACCTGAGGTGCAATTGAGACTGAAAAAGGTGGAAAAGAGAGAAGATGAAGAGGCAAATACGGATAAGGTAGTGGTTGTGGATGATGACGAGGATGTGGTTCTCGAGGAGCCGGTGGTGAAGAGACGTAAGATAGAATAGATGCGATATTTCGAGACATTACTCAAAAACCTTAATATTTTGTATTGTTATTTGTTTGCGACATTCTGACGACGGGGCATTATATTACATAAGCACTTACCAAACCATGCAATTTGCCGCACAAAATGGCCACACACGAAAACAAGTTGGAATCAACCTTTTTCATTCTTTTCAGACCAAAAGAAACATGTCGTGGCAAGCATATACAGACAACTTGGTGGCTACGGGCAAGCTTGACCGTGCTGCATTGTACTCCCGTGCTGGAGACTCGCTTTGGGCGCAGTCTGGCAGCTTCGAATTGGCTGCTGGCGAGATCACTTCGATTGCCAGGGGCTACGACAACGCAGCCGACTTGCAGGCACATGGATTGCACGTCCAGGGCCAGAAATACTTTTTGTTGAGGGCTGACGACAGATCGATTTACGGTAAGCACGAGGCTGAAGGTGTTGTTGCCGTGAGAACCAAGCAGGCCATTTTGGTTGCGCACTATCCTGCCGGTGTGGTTGCGGGTGACGCCACCAGCGTTGTAGAAAAGTTGGCCGACTACTTGATTAGTGTTGGTTACTGAGATTTTCACTTATACCATTTAGTTGAAATATATATATATATATTTTATAAAAAAAAAGATTGAATTAAAGCTTGTACAATTCGTCATTGATTCCTGGTAACTTGGCAGGAAGACGGCCACCAATACTCACTGGATGGATCACTGTCTTGCTGAGGTCCCAGACACCTTCTTTGGCATAAATATCTTTTTTGACAAAGTCAAGAACCTCTTGTTTCGAATTAGCAACAATATTGAGGAACGAGCCGGCGAATTGAGTTTTGGCGTCGTCATGGAAAATGGGGCCTGCGGCAGTGAGGTTTCCGGAATTGAAATGTCCCACAATGCCAGAACGATGTTCAGTCTGGAACTTGTGCCTTTCCGCAGTTGGCGTATCGTAAAGAAGCACTACGTATTCGATTGACATTCTTCTTGTGGTCGAGGTAAATTGGCGGGCAAGTTTAAACATGGGAAATTCAGAAGGGGGATTTCCCCCGGCATATAAATAGTTCTCGACTCCCCCCCCACCCCATGGAACTTCCACTAAACTAACAAAATACAACAATGCCGGGGTTCCATTACAAAACGGAATCCATACAACCCAATTATTGGTTCTACAACTTTATTCTTCTTCTTTTTCTTTTATTATGACTAAATGCATTAGAGCTCGGCGTAAACTCTGATTCTCTCCTGTCTTGGACCCAAAGCATCGGTCTTGATACCCAGACCGAACTGGTTGCCATATGGAGAATGGGTAGGAATCAATACCGTAGGAACGGTGGCGCTGTCGGAGATTCTTCTGTACTGTCTCTGGCCTATTCCTCCCTTGTCTCTGATTAAGCCCTTGATGAACGATGTCTTGTATCTCTTCAAGTAGTTTTCGTTCCGCAACGTTGCACGATCACCACTGGCTTGTTCTGTGTATAAAGCGGTCTTGACCAACGGTTCGTCCGTCTTCTCGTGGTTCTTGTACACCAACGCGGCACCAGCAAGCGCTGCAACACCAAACACTTTGGTCACGCTGATTTCAATAGGTTTCGACACCGGCTCATGGTGAGACAGACTCGATCCGTATCTCTTGAACACGTTGATGACACGCACGGGTGCTCTGGCTCTGCCAAACATTCTTACTTGGTTGTGTTTGGTTTGGCCAATAAAATTTTTGCCAATGGTAAATGCGATAAATGGCGAAATATGCAGGATTGATGAATATATACAGGAGATGATATATACAGGCAATTCTCAACTTATATGCACGCACATTACATCGATCATCCTTGTCTTTCACCGTTTCCTACTCTACAAAAAACAAGTTATAATCGTTATTGTTCATTAAATCAAGCTATATAGGTATCTAGCGCTGCTCTGACCACCAGTTACGGATATTGCCTCGCAAATTCCGCTGATTCTGTTTCTGCACAATTTTCTTGGGTCCCGTTTGCGTAAACCTCGTCACGACAAAGTCGCTGGCAAGAAGAAACGCAGGCGCAAGCACAAACACTCCGGCACTACTGAAGTTCTTCATCTCTCGCTTTCGAACACAGCCTTTTCTCTCCCACTAAAAATTAGGCTCCTGCCTCAACTCTCTTAAAAAAGACCCCTGATTTTATCGATGACTCGAATCCCCCGCAATCTAAAATTTTTTACATCAAGAGATAAAAAAACGGCGTGCGCGTACCGAGATCACACCACCCAACCGAGTCTCGAGGTTTTATACTTTTTTATCTAACGTTCAAATAAAATTCAAATTATACATGACTAACTATACAAGTCATCATCTTCTTCTTCGTTGAAGGCAGCCCCATTACCACCAGCAGTAGTGGAAGCACCTTCCCCACCAGCTGCAGATTCACCGTTTTCGGAAAATCTGAAATTGGTGAACTGACCTCTCGATGCCAACAACTGCTGGGCGTATGCCTCGTAACGACGCAATTCCGAATCAGACACAGACCGCTTGGCAGTCTTCATGGCCTCTTCGACATGTGCTCTCGTAATAAATGGAACTGGATCTTCTTCTTCTTCTTCTTCTTCTCCTTCCTCTTCTTCAGCCTTGGTCATCTGCACATCATCCTCTTCCTTTGCCTGCTTCGCTGCCGCCTTGGCCTTGCTCAACTTGATATGGGCTTCAATGGAATCCTTAATGGCAAACTTGGCCGATCTCTGCACAATGTACGACAAATCGGCACCCGAGAACCCACTGGTGATCAGGGCAATCTCGACCAAGTCCAAACCCGGTTCCAATGGAGTGTTTCTCAATTGAGCCTGCAAGATAGACAATCTGGCATCGGCGTCTGGCAATGGAACATAGATCAATTGATCCAATCTACCTGGTCTCAACAAAGCTGGGTCGATCTGGTCAGGTCTGTTGGTGGCACCAATCACAAATACGTTCTTTTTAGCATTCATACCGTCCATCTCAGTCAATAACTGGTTGACAACACGGTCGGAAGCTCCACCAGCGTCACCCTGAGATGCACCTCTAGCCTTGGCAATCGAATCCAATTCATCCAAGAAGACAACAGTAGGAGCAGCAGCTCTGGCCTTGTCAAAGATATCACGGATGTTGGATTCAGATTCACCGTACCACATACTCAACAATTCAGGACCCTTAACGGAAATGAAGTTAGCAGAAACCTCAGTAGCAACAGCCTTGGCCAAAAGAGTCTTACCGGTACCTGGTGGACCAAAGAATAAAACACCCTTGGAAGGAGCCAAACCAAACTTCTGGTATTGGTCTGGGTGCAAGACTGGGTATTCGACAGTTTCCTTCAATTCTTCCTTGATGGTGTCCAAACCACCAATATCGTCCCAGGTGACATTGACGTTTTCAACAACGGTTTCACGCAATGCAGATGGGTTGGAATTACCGAGAGCAAATCTGAAGTTCTCCATGGTGACACCCAAGGAGTTCAAGACTTCAGCATCGATAGATTCATCCTCAAGGTCAATCAAGTCCATCTTTTCACGGATCTGTTGCATGGCAGCCTCAGAACACAAGGATGCAATATCGGCACCGACGAAACCGTGGGTTTCCGAGGCAATGGCTTCTAAATCGACATCGTCAACCAACTTCATGTTTCTAGTGTGGATTCTCAAGATTTCCAAACGACCTTCAGCATCTGGAACACCGATATCAACTTCTCTGTCGAATCTACCGAATCTTCTCAAAGCTGGATCAATGGAGTTTGGTCTGTTGGTGGCAGCAATGACCACGATGTTAGATCTGGCCTTCATACCATCCATAAGGGTTAACAATTGGGAAACAACTCTTCTTTCGACTTCACCATTAGTTTTGTCTCTCTTTGGAGCAATCGAGTCGATTTCATCGATGAAGATAATAGAAGGCGAGTTCTTTTCAGCTTCTTCAAAAGCCTTTCTTAAGTTGGATTCGGATTCACCCGCCATCTTCGACATGATTTCTGGACCGTTGATCAAGAAGAAGAAAGCACCGGTTTCATTGGCAACAGCTCTGGCCATCACAGTCTTACCGGTACCTGGAGGACCGTACATAAGTATACCCTTTGGAGGCTTGATACCGATCGACTTGAACAATTGTGGGTGTCTCAAAGGCAATTCGACCAATTCTCTGATTTGGGCCATTTGCTTCTTGCAACCACCGATATCGTCGTAACCGACGTCGTTCAAGCTGTTTTCTTCGTCTTCTCGGTTGATAGGGTCACCCTCGCAGTGAATGATAGTGTCTTGGGCAACAATGGCGATATCTTCTGGGTCGACATCAATGACCTTGAACTCAACTTGCCTCATACCACCTCTGACAGTGAACAAGTCACCTTTTCTCACCGGTCTGTATGCTTCGACAAAGTAGGGTTTCAAGTAGAGATCAAAGAGGGAACCTGTGATACCTTCGACGGTGTCGGAAATTGGAAGCACGGAGATTCTGTTGGCGTATTTGATGTCTGGACAAGGATGGACGGCGACGATATCGCCGAGTCTGACTCTCAAGTTGTTACGGACACATCTGTTGATACGGGCAACGCCGTCAGCCATGTCATCGTCGGCAAGCACGATCAAGACGGTGTCTTTTCTCATCTTACCCTTGACCAACACGGTGTCACCACGGAACAATTGGAGGAGTTCCATTGTGTTAGATGACATGGTGATCACCGAGTTGTCGTCGTTGACAGCGTCGTCCACCACGAGCGCATTGTCCTTCTTTTTGCGTCTGAGAATGGCAGTGGCAACCTTGTCTTCGGTTGACTGGGCACCTGACGCATCAAGGTGTACTTTCTTATCTTCGTTGGGGGACATTTGCCTATGTAAATGTTTAGGTACAAGAAGAAATGTTGGAGGCCACCTTCGTTTTATACGTTCGCCACCGTCGGCGGACAGATCGGTCACGTGGACAGATATAGAAAATCGGTGGTTACAAAAATGACACTACGAAACACACTTCGAGAAATGAGGACACTACAAACACAAACACAAAACCAGACAAAACAACATAAAGATGAAGTTATCTGTTAATAATTAGTGAAAAAGACTATAGAAGTTACACATTTCTTTGCTTTTTTCTACACTTCTTTCTCGCTTCCCACCACCACTTTACTTTCCTCACAGATCGAAGGTGGTGGAACGTTTTTGTTTTTTGTTACCAAAATATGTGCGGCGAATGCGAAACTGATCTATCCTGCACACAACACCACAAAACCTCCCCTTCTTTTTCTCCCCACGCAATAAAAAACCCACAAAAAATGTTCAAATTCAATCGATTCCCACTACAAACACAATCATGTCTGCTGCTGCCACTGCATCGTGTATTTTCTGCAAAATCATCAAAGGAGAAATTCCTTCTTTCAAGCTCATTGAAACAAAGTACAGTTACTCGTTCTTGGATATCCAACCCACAGCTGAGGCCCACTGCTTGGTGATTCCCAAGCACCACGGAGCCAAGCTCCATAACATTCCCGACGAATACTTGGCTGATATCTTACCGGTGGTGAAGAAGTTGACTAAAGTATTGGAATTGGATGTCAACGATACTCCAGAAGGCGAAGGGTACAACGTCTTGCAGAACAACGGGAGAATCGCCCACCAACTTGTGGACCACGTCCATTTCCACTTAATTCCCAAGAAGAACACGGTAACCGGCTTACAAGTGGGCTGGCCAGCCCAGGAAACCGATTTCGAGGCCTTGGGTAAGTTGCACAAGAAGTTGTTGGAACAATTGAGTGACGAGGAGAAGTTGTAAGCTTAAAGGATTCCACCAATAAAGCCACCAATGTATCCGACAACGTAGCTGGTAAACCATGTCAAGGTGGTGGCACCAAAGGGGAAATAGCTCAAGGTATAGTACATAACAGCCAACATCTCGATTATGCATGTAAAGATGGTCAAAAGACTGCTCTTGAGCACTACGCTCAGGTAAAGTGTAGCGAGCACCGAGCCAAAAAACACCGATGTGAACACAATACGGTGCACCGACAACAAATGAGCAATGTAAGCTCGTGGTCCTTGAAGAATTCCAAACGATACCACGAATAAGAGGGAGCCCATTGACCAGATCAAGCCGAATTTGCGTGGTCTTAAAGCCAATACGGGGAACATAAAGAAACAGAGTACAAAACTCAAGATCGAGGCTGAAAGACAACAGATAAACCCAATGAGTTTCTCAAAACGCGAGAGCTTGAACCACAGGGGCTCTTCTACCGTGTTCACGGTGTCTTGAGACGTGAGCGGAAGCTGGTTGTAGAGACTGTTGGCGCCGTTCCTAACGTAATCTGTCCATTCTGCAAGTACAGGAGCGGAGCCAGACGTATTTGTAGATGCAGCACGACTGTTCCAGTTATTGAACAGCTGTCTGAAGACGTTTTCTGCCGACGACATCGCTATCCAAAAAACCGTGCTGTTTGTGTGTTTTTGCCATTCATTGCAATTTCGCTATCAGTGGTGCTGGCACCTGCATACTGGAAATCCGGGTAATAGTGCGCGGAGAAGAAAAAAAAACCACACAAAACTGTTCGCACAAAATTCACCCCAAACTTTGAACAAGGACTCAGCAATAACGAGACAATTCTATTAACAGAGAAACAAAGTAAATTTGAGAGCGGCCATAAAAACAAGTGACCAACCAGAACGAGCATAACCATGGAGGAGTTTCTAAAAGACAGTCCCACGGACTTTAATCATTCGAGCACCGTCGGCAACACCAGCAACGACACTTACAACCAGAGATATGACGCTTTTACCGTCCAAGACTCCGGACTTGACCTTAACGCCAACGGAACAGGCGGATATCCACTCCATTTCAACCAAGACAAATTTCTGAATGATCAATTGACAGGAAGCGGCATTGGTGCATACAACAACGACCAGGACCACCTCAATACCGTGAACAACTTTAGCAATATCAACAACAGCAACAATAATTCCAATAACACCTCGAATCAATTCCAGGATCTTGGCCAGGATCCGTTTTTGGATGACTTGGAAGATTTGGCTTTCCCACATGCCACTGGCCAATACCAGCTGCTGATGCCTCAACAGTTTGTAGACCCAACTACAACTTCTAATTTGGATGAAATAATATCCCCTCCTACGAACACCAGCAACACTTTCCTCAATCCAATGTACTTTTCCCCACCCACCAGAACCAACAACTTCAACTCGCTTAACTCTATTGCCGAGGATGATAACTTGGCTTTGAACAGCAACTTCTCGCCCTCTAGACCCGACAGCGGCAGCTACTCTTACAACCAGCCCGATATCTTATCTGGGTCGTACATTTCACCACAGGCCAATTCGCAATATGTTTCTCCCAATGCCTACGATTCCTTTGACACTTTCAGATCGCCCACGAACTCTTACTTGAGCTCTCCGCCCCAATTCCAGCACATGAGAGTTCCTTCTAATGGGGGTACTGCCGCCATTAGTGCCAGCATTCCCGTCAATGTCAAAAATAGCGACCCAACAACGCTTTTATCGCCCCCAAGCAGCTCGAGCATGAGCACTTCAGTGCCCTCTGGCGGAGCCGCCAGAGAGGGCATACCCACAAAGCAATTGACCAAGGAAGAGAAGCTCAAGAGACGGAGAGAGTTCCATAACGCGGTCGAACGGAGAAGACGTGATTTGATTAAGGAACGGATTAAGGAATTGGGACTAATTGTGCCACCGCCGTTGTTGAATCCACAGCTCAGTGCGGTGCAGCAGTTGCAGAAGACATCGAATGTCAATACGAACGAAATCAACGATCTTCTTTCTAGCATCAAGGTAAAGGAATCCAAGCCCAATAAGAGTACTATCTTGAACAAGTCCGTCGACTACATCAACCATTTGAAGTATGTATTGGAAGAACAGGAAAAGACCAGAAAACAGTTGGACAGCCAGATTGATGCGTTACAGAGACAGTTGGGAGTCACATCACTAGACTCTGACACCACTGGTGCCAGTCCCCAAACCACTGACAGCAACAGCACGAATCTTGCGACGTCCAGCAGCAACAACACCTACTTCAATCCAGACGATTTCTTCCTGGACATGATTGGCAGCACCAGTGGTACCAACATTACCGGAAACAGCGGTGCTGGTGAATTTTATTGAGATAAAAATGAGAGAATATGAACGAATGTATTGATAGAGTTTATTTTTTTTCTTCGCGAGGGGGTTTCTATTGAGTAGGAACTATACGAGGTTGGGGCCGGTGTTAATGTTAATTTTTTTTTGAAGACATGTACTATTACTGTGAATGTTTATAGATCAAGGCCAGGCGATTTTCCCTGAGGAGATGATGTAGTGAAGATTCTGTAATGGTGTGGTGGCCGAGGAGTTTCTTCGAACTGAAAGGCCAGGACATGTTTCATGGAACATTGTGGAATAAAATTGTGATGGTCATCCTCATGCAATGTAGGCCAGCTAATCATATCCGGCGTGATCTTGGGCTGGTTTTTTTTCTTTTTGGAAAAGGAGAACAATATCAGCCTTCGGTGCAGTTGTTTTGTTTGCAATGGCGATTCGTCAATCAGGTCTAACGTATCTTCAACGCACGAAATTCGGCGCTTCAGCTTTGATTTTGCAGCCGATGATGCCCGGAAACTAACAGGCGATCCAAGTTTCATATCTTGAACACTAATTCTTTTAAACGAGTTTGTGGGGGTATTGGGACTCAGCAGAACTGTGCTGTACCTTGAATGGTGGTCCGAAATTGAAAGTGACAGAGTTCTAGAATCTTTTAGGGTAGAATTCGGCAGAGACCCTCCAAATTCCAAATAATCCTGGATTTCTTCCTCCAATACTGAAAACGAGCTCATAAGTCGATTGGCTGCCTTGTTAGGTTTGGTGGGATAATAACGGTAACCTTGTGGAGGCGATTGCATGCTAGTTGTGTTCATTATGTCGTGAATAAATATATTATTTCCTATCTGTTTTTTTTTTTTAATTTTTCTCTTTGGCTGTTTGGTCTTCTTGTGCAGCAACTACCGATTGTATTGATGTGAATGTGAGGGGGTATCTGGATAATGGTTCTATTGTGAATCCATAACGGTTTTATATTGTTCTTATATAATGCTTTGAAGCTATTGCTAGACTTGTGGCCATTCATACCTGGAACAAAATTTCGACCTGCGACATGTTTCAGGTACCGACGCCAAATACTTTGTTCCACTCCTTGTGCGGCAGGCAGGGGTAAATTGGTGTCAGAGACTCCAATGAGATCGAAAAAGCCGGTCCTAATTCCACTGAATCTGAAACCTACATGCAAACATCTCCTCTTTGCCTTGACAATGGTACTTAGCTTACGTTTTATCTATATTCACGTTATCTGTCTAGCATTCATTTTTATTTTAAAAAAATTAGCGCGCTAGAATCTCTCCACATATTTTTTTAGTGACGATAAATTAAATTTATTATACGTGTCTAAATCGGGCAAAAGTATCTTTTATTTTTTTTGTTTTTTGACTTTCTGCACCAAACTCCGGAGCTCACTGCCATCATTCGTTATTGTCTTCTGCTTTTTAGTGCGGCTAGAAGTGCCGCTATGCTTACGTTTTGACCGTTCCTGCAAGATCTGTTTCATCGTCTCGGTCTTCTTGAAGTCACTATTGGTTGGGTCAATCGCAAACTCATGGTTCTCAAATATTTCCTTAAAACGAGGATCATTCAAGTCAGCCTGGAAGTTGTCTTGCGTCAACTCACCGTCAATCTTTTTATTCTTTCTCTTCTTACCCTTCTGCTTCTCCGCTTTCACCACATCTCTCATGTTGAAATGCTGAGCTTCGGCCTGGTCGTCATCCTCATTCATCATAATCAACTCTAACTCAGCCTTAGACTTCTCATCGACTTCCATATGTTTCTTACCCTTCTTACCCTTCTTACCCTTCTTGGACTTAACAGCTTGTTCTTCTTCTTCATCGGCTTCGTCTACCTTCTGTGATTCCTTGAACTTTTCCATTCTCCGCTGGCGACGTTCCTTCTCCTTACGCTTATATGCGGCAATGGTAGATTCTTCTTCCTGTTCTGGCTCCTTGGAAGCAGCAGCAGCAGCCGTTTCGTCTAAGCCAGGGTTGAAGGTGATCTCCATATCGATATCTTCTCCTTCTTCTTCCTGGTCCTTCAGTCCAAAACCTCCTCCCAACAAACTCTTGTACTTATCCTTTAAATCTATGTTGGCTTCAGTGTCGGAACCTTCACTGTCAGAAGCCAAGTATGCCTTGAAATCCATGTCGTCGATCTCTCTCTGACTGAACTGTCTCGACGAAAACTGTAATCTTTCCTTTGGAGTCTCGTCCCACGTCAACTTCACTTTCGAATGTTGCAATGCATCGGTAATGAACCCAGACGATGGTCTGTAACTGCTGGGCACCTTGGTACACGTATCTCTCGCCTCAGACTCGTCAAATTCCATGTCTTCGGGAATGTATCTCAAATCAAATATATTCGAGGTCGACTCATACTCGGTACCATCACATTTCTCGTACACTTCCTTGGAAGTTGCAACCGAATCACAACACACAACAGCATAGTAGTACCGTAATCTCTGCAATTGGTACCGACGTAAGGCCTTGCTATCGTAATCTTCTTCACCATCATCTTCTTCATACAACTTCCGGGCCGCTTTAGCAAGATCATCTTTATTGGTGAGATCGAGATCGCTGTCCGAATCGGAATCTTCTTCTTCCTTCTTCTTCTGCTGTTTCTTTTTCGACTTGAACAATTCCTTTGGTGGACCTTCAACTTCTTCTTTCTGCATCTGTTGCTTACCGAACTCCGAAGGATATATAGTCACCGACTTGATGTAGCCACTGGTAGGCACAAACGACATAAGCGTGGCCATCAAGTCAACGGCACGGAGATTGTCCCAGTCCAAGTTGACCACAGCAAACCAGCTCGTGGGATCACCTTCTTCGACCTTGGACGATTCAAGCTCGATTTCCGACTCTTCTTCATCATCAGAAGCAACATCAGAATCAGAATCAGAATCTGAATCTGAATTAGAATCAGAATCTGAAGAGTAATCTGACGGTATACCTTCACCTCTAGCACGGTCCAAGACAGTTTCTCCATCTTTGACTTCAGTTTCGGATTCAGAGTCAGATTCGGACTCAGATCCAGAAGATTCTTTATCCTTTTTGTCTTTATCTTCTTCTTCTTCTTCTTCTTCTTCTTCTTCTTCCTCATCTGATTCATGTTCGTAGAATTTATCCAAATTAGAATCTTCTTCATCCACCTTTCTTCCGTATCTATCGATTTTGACCTTCTTTCCGGTCGCACCTTCATTCAACTTCTTCAATTCCAGCTTGCTGAACCGCTCATCGACTTTGATCTTGAACTTTTTCATGCTGGGAAGTCTGAACCGAGGATCATTGTGCACGGACTTGAATCTGGAATCGGCAGTAACCGCCTCTTTGGACGCGTCACCCTTCTTTTCGCTCTTTTTACCCTTTTCTCCCTTACCCATTGAGGAACTGTTGCGTATAGATTCGTGATGAGATGAGCCTTGACAAATCCAAAAAAAAAAATTTAAAATACATATCGGATTTATATGCAGTATTTTGCATCCAACAGTTTCCGTTCTAAACCGACCCTCCACTGGAATTATGGTTGCCTACCAACCCCACCATCTCCAAGAAAGCACGTTCCTCGCCCATACTCTTGAGATTTACACCCTGACGAGCCTGGGCCTGTTTTTCTTCCCATTCCCACTGTTTTTTCTGCTCCTCGAGCTCCTTGGTGCTGCCGAGCCCCCAAACTTCGAGATCCGTAATCACAAACCGGTCCTCATAGTCTTGTAGCTGCACTTGGTGCTGCTGCGAATAGTGGAAGTATGTGGTTGAGTTGGTTTTCAGGTCCAGCAAGTGTCGAAACACAGCAAACTCCAAGTTTGCTTCGATGGTAAGCGAAACATCTCCGGGAAAGTACCGAGCCGTACCGTTCTTCTTTACAGGCTGCGAGTTACCAAACCCGAGCCCAAGTCCCAACGTGTTAAAGTAAATCAGTTCACCTTTGAGCACCGGATTATGGATACTGCGAAACACATCAACTCGCGGCAGGAGCTGAAGAATGGTCGATTGTTCATTGCCAAAGTTTGCCTTGTTCGATAATCGCCATGGCTCATGCACTAGCACCGCATACGTAATTAAATCGGCATCAGACTGCCATGGCGCCAAGTGGTGGTCGGTAGAGCGAAACACGCGAGGATACTCACTACTAAACTGTTCGTAGCGTTTGTTGGAAGCGATTGTCTTGGGTTTCAAGCGTTTCCCGCTCACAAGTACCAAGGTGGGAGCCTGCCATTTGAAGATCTTCAGCTCTAGCGACCGGACCGAGAAGCCAGCTTCTGCCCCGGAATAAAGCTTAACGATATTGCCCGTGGTTACGGGTGTTTCCGATGATGATAACAATGAGGAAATGAGGGTTACTGAGGCAGGATTAATGAGTTTGGATGACGGAAATGGCGTGGTACTGAGCCGAAGGTTTGTACCCAAGATTTGGCGGACCACGCTGCCAAAACCCGTGGTCAAGAAACCAGGAAAGGCTTCCAAGCCTCGAGTAAACTGTTCATAGGAGATTCGGGATGATTTGAGGGATTTAGAGGTAATATTGAGGTCAAAGTATCGCAAAAGGCGCAACGCAGCCATTTCATACTGATTCCAGTTCAGGAAATCGCGATCCGATGTCTGTAACACCAAAAGAAGGGCAAAGAGCTGGTGGATATCGGCAGCAGACACGGTGAAATCCACATGGAAGTTGTCGATATCGCATTGCAGCACTGTTTGCCACAAGATTTTGGATGCCACGACGGTTGGAGAGTCGGTTTCGGCCACTGGATGCTTGAGATGGACGGAGATTTCCGGGGTGGTGGGTGCCTTCTTTTCATTTTGGGAAGTCTCGAGTCCAAGTGATACAAACACCAACTTGGCGTAGTTTAAGTCTGGAAGCCAGTTTTTGTAGCGGGAGTTGTGGAAGATGGCTGCCACCACAAGTCCATTTAAGGAGAGTTCATCGTAGTTGGTGGATAACAAAGGAAACGAGCCAATAACACTGAAACAACGAAAGAGGACCAGCACTGCTCGTTCAGGCACGTTTACGTTATCAGCAGGTTTGTTATCGCAAAGAAGCAGCGCCAAATCGGGTCTGGTCAAAAGAGTGGCATCAAAAGAGGTCAAATTGAGTCGTGAAAGCAAGCAGCGTGCTTCTGATTCTCGCAAGTACAACATGCACTGCTGCTGGAACAACAGAGCGAGTTGCAGTTCCGTCAACGGCATGGTAAGCGCCGGTTCCACGCTGGCAGCTTGTCCCATACTTAAGAAATCAAGAGAAATAGCACAAAAAAACAGCTAGGAAAAAAGGGGATAATTTGTGATGTTTATTGTTGGTAATAAATTTACGCAAGAACCGACGCCAAAAGCTCCTTGCACCGGTTTTCCTGGTCATATACAAAGCGTCTGTAATTGCCACGGATTCCTGACAATGCAGCGATTTCCAATGCTTCGTCGTCGTCATGGTCGTCGCCGTAACGCTCGGCCTGGCGCAACAACGCGCGTGAAAACAGCGCCATTACAAGCGTAAAGTAGAACCGCACGGCGGTGATGATAAGTGTCATGGCAAACGTCACATAGAGTTCACGGACCTGAGATGCTGACTGTGATGCAAGTGTAAACGAAGTGGAACCAGTAGTAGCAGCAGTAGCAGTAGCAGTAGCAGTAGCAGCAGCAGCAGAAGAAGAAGTTATAGCAGCAGAAGTTGTAGCATCTGTGTATGCTCTTTTGTCAACATCTTCATGACTGAACCAGAAATAGATAAAGTATAACGTGTACAACATGCCAATAAAAGTGTCGGCGACGTAAACCACCGTTGCCAATGCGAGTTTGCGGACGTTACGCAGCCGCGTCTTCAAGTATACCAAAGCAGGAATATATACTGGCAACGTCACTGCTGCCAACACATTGTATATCCACTGCCATAAGTTGATGGGGTGGCCGGTAAAAATCGATAAGATCCCGTACGCGCCGCCGGCCTTGTTGAGAATCGCTATGCCCAACACGACCTCGACGCCGATGTAGAGAGGAATCACACCGGCGAATTTCTGTTGTTAGTTTTTGGTTCTAAAACACACACACACACAAAACCCCAAAAAATCTATTTGCATGAAGAACGAAAAACATCACACTTACTTGCGGCAAGAATTGATTAATGAATGCCATTTGAGTTGAAGAAATGTAAATTAGAAATGGTTGTTTTTTTTGATGCTGCGAAAAAAAACCAACCATCGCAAAAAAGGAAGGACGGGGATTCCTTTTTTTTACTAGACTTTTTACGAACAAACGGTGACGGCCAAAATGACGACAGTTTCTAAACCCAACGAGGGATCATGGTCAGATAGCGATGAAGACGTTGACTTGGCGAAACTCGCTATTTCCAGCACAAAAAATGCCCCCAAAACTATCACGGAAAAGGAAGATATTGTCACTCTCTACGCAGACAAGATCAACACCGATCCCATCAAACGGGGTCCCAAAACCGTCAAAGATCGTGCCAATCGTGCCACAGTGGAACAAGTATTAGATCCACGGACTCTCAAGTTCATTGCTAAAATCATCAACACCGGAATCATCTCCCGTATCAATGGATGCATCTCCACCGGAAAAGAAGCAAACGTTTACCATGGTGACCACGAGGATTCCAGTATCAGTGATCGTGAATATGCCATCAAGATCTATAAGACCGCAATTTTGGTGTTCAAGGACCGTGAACGGTACGTTGACGGCGAGTTCCGGTTCAGAAACACGAAAAACCAGGGAAATTCGATGAAAATGGTCCGTGTGTGGGCTGAAAAGGAGTTCCGTAACCTCAAGCGGTTGTACACGAATGGGATCCCGTGTCCAGAACCCGTGGTGCTCAAGTCACACGTGTTGGTGATGGAATATCTTACTAAAGGGAACGGACAGCCATCACCCAAGCTTCGTGACCATCCATTCAAAGATGTCGACGAGATTGTGCATTACTACCACCATATGCTCTACTACATGAGACGACTTTATCGTGAATGTCGTTTGGTGCATGCTGATTTGAGCGAGTACAACTCGATAGTGCATCGCGACAAGTTGTACATCATTGATGTGAGTCAGTCGGTGGAACCAGAACATCCCATGGCACTTGATTTTCTCCGGATGGATATCAAGAACGTCAATGACTTCTTTTCCCGTAAGAAGATCAACGTTTATCCTGAACGTTTGTTGTTCCGCTACATTATCGAAGATAACAGTGTGTTGGGAATCACCGACAATTCTGATGCCGAGTTGCAGCGGTACTTGGAAACGCTTCCACTTAAAACCGATGCTGACGATGAGGTCGAGGATGAGATCTTCCGCTCTCTCCACTTGGTTCGGTCATTGAACCATTTGGACGAAAGAGATTTTCAAAAGTTTCATGAGGGTGGTGTAGATACGTTGACAGAACTTGTACCTGAGCAAGAAGAAGATTCTGAAGATGAAGACGACGAAGAAGGAGAAAGTGAAGAAGGAGAAAGTGAAGAAGGAGAAAGTGAAGACGATTCAGATGAAGATGAAGAAGTAGAAGGCACGCATAAAGAATGGAAAGACCGAGAAACGGTGCTAAAAGGAAAGAAGCACGAAGATAAAGACGAGAAGAAAGCACGGAAAGATGCTGCGAAACAAGCAAAACAGGAGAAACGTAAGACGAAAATGAAGAAACATATCAAGAAAAAGATCATTGCAAAGAGAAAGACAAAGTAGAAAGCATAGACATTAATTTAATAGAGAGACAACTTTTTGCATGCATTGCATTCCGCGCGCGCTTGCGCGGTATTTGCGGCAGCATTTTGTAAGAGAAAAAAAATACGGTAGAAAAAATTTGGTGTTTTTTTTTCGTGGCTTACCAAAAAAAGAAAAAAAATTAAAAGTTAAAAAAAAACATTATCTCGTTAAATGCACGACCAGCACCGCCTTGGTATTCTCACCAGAAAAAATCCAACCACACGAGCTCACAATTGTCCAGCACCTAAAAGGAGACAGAAATTCTGGTTCTATCCATTGTCAACACATCGTCTTATTTCTGCCAATTCCCACATTTCCCCCGTGTCTACTACCACTGACCAATCACGTGTGTGCACCTACGCTTCCCTTTTTTCGACTGGCGCTTCTTCTCCACGGTTTATTTACTCCAACCAAGTAACAAAAGGAAAAAAAAATAAAATAAAGGCAGCTCAACCACGAAACCGTTTTTTCCTTCCTCCAACCGCCATCACAAGTACCCGTTCCACTCCACCAGTAGTCCCTCAGCCCATCTCCTGTGAACCAGCAATTCCTTGTACTACTTTTTGCCGCCAAAAATCGCACATCGTGTCCAGTTTTTTGTCCCGCAAGCAATTTCCGCCTCCCGTTTTTTTTCTTGTTGAAGTCCTTCTAAGACTGCCAGTCCTTGCGCCTCGCCAACTTCCCATACGCTCTCGAAAAGCCTCCAAACACACACCGTTCGCTTACTAATGGGAAACTCCAGCTCCACCGGCAGAACACCGCCGTTGACAAGAACGGATACCAGCAATTCAGCCAAGTCCTCACGCTCTATCCGGTCCCGCATCTCCGTGTCCAAAGATGACGCGATGTCCAACCATAACAGCCAAGTGGCCTCCCCCAAATTGGGTCCCAAGTCACCCAAGGCTTTATCACGAAAGAACTCCACCACAGAAGCACCGCCGCTGGCCTCCACACCAGGCTTTTCCCGAAACAGTAGCGCCTCTAACTTGAACTTACCTCCATCCATGGTCCAGGCAGAGCCCACGGCACCCATATTGATGCGAAGAAACACAAATGACACATTGGCAACGTCTATCAATTTGTCCCTGAGCGTCGGCGACGCTGCTGGCGTCAGCGCCGAGTCCCCGTCAGCCTCCAACTTAATTTCTCGGACCTCGACCAACCATTCGATTCCCAGCCTAAACATAAACAACAACAACAATAATGACGACCAGAAATCCGTTCACTCCTTGAGCAAGAGCCTATCCAATGACTTGACTCTCAATGACGGCACAATGACCGAAAACTTGTCTGCCTCGGCAGCGTCCGTGGCCCCCAGCATCGGTGCTGAGCCTGCTTCCAACACCGCATCCACTTCCACCAGCATCGACTTTGAAGATCTCATCCAGAGATTGTTGGATGCTGGCTACAGCGGAAAACGTACCAAGAACGTATGCCTCAAAAACCACGAGATCCAGCAGGTGTGTGTGCGGGCTCGCGAAGTCTTGTTGTCCCAGCCATCGCTCCTCGAGCTCTCACCACCCGTCAAGGTTGTCGGAGACGTCCATGGCCAGTACGGTGACTTGATCCGGATCTTCACCAAGTGCGGCTTTCCTCCGCTGACCAACTACTTGTTCTTAGGAGACTACGTTGATCGTGGCAAGCAGTCGTTGGAAACAATCTTACTCTTGTTGTGCTATAAGATCAAGTATCCCGAAAACTTCTTTTTGTTGCGAGGAAACCATGAATGCGCCAATGTCACCCGAGTATACGGCTTCTACGACGAGTGTAAGCGTAGATGCAACATTAAAACATGGAAGTTATTCATCGACACCTTTAACACCATGCCTATAGCTGCAATTGTTGCCGGCAAGATCTTCTGCGTCCACGGCGGTCTCTCGCCAGTGTTAAACTCTATGGACGAGATCCGCAACATCGCTCGCCCCACCGACGTGCCCGACTTTGGCTTGTTGAATGACTTGCTATGGTCGGATCCCGCAGATACCTTAAACGAATGGGAAGACAACGAACGAGGTGTGTCGTATGTGTTCTCGAACGTTGCCATCAACAAGTTCTTGTCGAAGTTTGGCTTCGACTTGGTATGCCGAGCCCATATGGTGGTTGAAGACGGTTACGAATTCTTCAACGACCGAACATTGGTCACCGTCTTCTCAGCTCCCAACTACTGTGGTGAGTTTGACAACTGGGGTGCAGTCATGAGTGTTTCGGATGAATTGCTCTGCTCCTTTGAGTTGTTGGATCCCCTCGACAGCGTCGCGTTGAAACAGGTGATGAAAAAGGGTAAACAGGAAAGAAAAAATGCCCAGATGCAACAACAGTGGTCGTAGAGTAGTCCACTAGATATTGTTAATGATTTAATGAAGAGGTTTTAAAGTATTGTAGTAATTTGGCCCATAAAACCCTGTAGTTGGCACTCGTAGTCCTTGGTTGTTAGGTACTTGGTTGGTATTGTCACGTGATATCATTAACATGTAAAACGCAATATTGTCTTGTTATATGCATTACTGGCTTTAAGGTCGATATGGCTGCAAATATTTTGAGCGAGAGTTTAGATTCAAAGAAAACAAGCTATTTCTGTTGCATACTTTCGACGACTCAGTTCCTTTTTCATCATGAGTCTATAGTTTTATATTGGACTACACAATTTAATTATAAACCAATTTATCCTTTTGAATCCCAGGTATCCCTTTTTGATGCCATCTCCAAATAATCTTTTGTTTCTTATATTTGTCTTGAATAAAGTCTGCTTTGAGATTTTTTTGATTCGATTAACCAATTTTGGTCATTTATAAGATTTCAAAGTAAATATACAATCTGGGGAGGTTTTAATTGTATCAATTGGATTTGAGCAATGAAAGCTGATTAGTCTGCAATATCGGCAGGTAGGTTCCCTAACACTACTAAATTTTGTATATCAAATAGAAGAAAAGGACCATATTTTTCTTAATTATAATATTGTCAGACGATGTGCTATTTGTTTGTGTGAAATCTTGGAATATTGTAAGCATGGTCTATCCCCAAAATGATATAGCCATCCAATAATTACATTTCATTCCCCGAAATTAAGGAGACTCTTTCGATTTTGCTGTAAAGAACAAAAGCAATAGCATTTTTTGAGTAGTCTTGGGATTCGCCATCATGCTACTGATTCCTTCAAATGGAGCCACAATTTTCTGCTTTTATATCCCCTATAGCATAGACCATAGTTTACGAGGTCTCTGTCGTGACGCTTTTGAACATTTAATTTGATTTCTCAAACTTGATCATCAAAGTAGAGAACAAGAGAAGAGGTGAATCATGTGCTGTGGTGTCTTCATATTAAGAGACATTAGGCAGTTTGAGAGAGCAGATATAGTACTTCAACAGGCCTGTGATACGGTACAAACTAAAGACTCAAGTTCATACTATATTTTAACCTTGGATTTAACTTAAATTAATACTAAAATTCCCAACTTCAAGGGCAGCAAGATAATCGGTGGTTGTCAACGTAATAGGCCTTTTTCTCGTTATTAAAGATTTGAGCAAAATTGTTCACAAATGATTCAACACCTCCAATCACAAGTCAGTCCAGATCATTACTTCAAACCAAAATAATCGCCAATCCGTGTATTGCAACGTATTTACCACATTCGTACACCATGTCATCACGATGTGACTCTCTCATCCGTAATAGGTGTTCTATCAGCGGATTAGTTCTTGATTTGGTCGCCTCCGCGTATTAGTGAGTTCCCATCTATAATTACAGGTACACGTATCAGTATCTGAGTATGGAAATTGACTCAAACTTGCTAACTCGAATTTCCTCCTTAACTAATTATCTTCTTTTCAATGGATTTGCTTATAAACAAGTTTAACCAAAAAGCGATCCCGCAAATTTTCAGACTTTTGTCAGTATCTTGTAATTTTGTCAAATGGCGATAAATGTCTTAACTATGAACATGCTATAGAGAGATTTTCTTTCAAATAGAAGATTTGTGGGCTTAAGAAATAATGAAACATCCGCTTGTCTTGATCTGCAATGGTATTCAAGGAATATTTTCATATCTCAAGCCTTATTCATCAGTGAAAACCTCGTCGACTACATCAAATTGGTTTCAATCTCGGAATACAGAATTCAGTTATTGGGAAGATATAATCTGGAATTCGTTTATGGCCTCATATAATACCAAAAATTGTAACTCATTATTGAAATCGACAAATCTTCTACTATGTGGCATTTCGCATTTTATAGCTGTCAATTGGGAACTCATGAGCGATCATGGCATCTTTAAATCCAGATCCCCAATCTAAGCAAGTGTGACTTTTAGAAAGGGCAATGGGGGTTATGCGATAACTACATTGCTAGCATCATTTACTAAATGTGATAATAAACCTGAATTCATCATGAACAATACGATGATGCGTGGTGTAATTTCAAATCATATGAGCAAGAATACTACAATATTTGAATTGGAAAATTACATTTAAGTTGCCTTCAAGTATCACAGAGCCCCTGTGCAAAAATACCAGAACTAACACAGCGAATAGGTTTAATTAATATTCGTTGGTGGAAACCATTATAGCTTGCAGCTCCGATTATCACACTATAATATAAATTCTCGGGTATGTTTTTAAATCCCGTTCTTAACGAATATTTTCAATTCAATTGCAATTTGAGTATAGAACTACTTGCATTGCGTGATTCTTATTGATCATTGTTTTGTATTTGATTTTTTTCGAATTTATTTTTCTATTTCTAAAATATTGTTAAAACTACTCCAACCCTGGCTACATTTCGAAAACTATTAGAAAGCAAGGAGAAACAAGACGCGTTGATCATGTTGAGCCATAAACTTGAAATATTGGCTTAATTGGGTTATTCTATACTAATTAGAGTTTGTAAAAGGTAGGTGCATGGTCCTTTACACACACAATAATAGCAATCACAGATTTAAGGGAAATGCAACATGATGTGATAATTGTAACTACAAACAGTTTAATTTAACATACAGGGTATACATGACAGTTTCATGAACGTTACTTGTTTTAAAATATTATTACAACCAATTTCATCATTACTATCGTACGATATCTTGAGTCTTTGTGTGATTATAAGCCTTGACAGAAAGGAAGTTGGTGTCGGATTCTACAAGGAGTGTCGTCATCAGATCCCGTCATACTAAACTGTAAAACCAGACTTAGTGCGATACTGCGCGACATTAATACACTGGTATTCACACGACGATATAACAGGTTTTTCGTATCGTTACCCAAACTATAGGTAGCCACGGTTATGGCGTACCAGTTTCTACTAAAGACCGAGAACATCCAGCCGTTACTAGGTACTATTGATGATATAACAAAGCAGATCGACAGGAACCATCAGATCATCACCGAATGGCTTGATTTGGTTGATAATCGTATGCAATTGCCTGAGCCACGCATCAACCATGCCAAGTTGCAACAGGAATTAGCCGAAGCATACGAGAACGTGGATATAGAGACGGAAGAATCGGCACCTGAAGGTCTGAATGGGGAGGTCCAGGATCCACTTCGAGTTCTCTTGGACCAGAAGTACCATCTCGATGAGATGGAGCTTCCAGTTCAATCGTATCATGGGAATCGGCGTGTGGACGCGTTGATTCAGGATAACATGAAACTCGCGGTGCTTGAACGGCGCCGGCGTGCTACAAATAGCGAGCTTTTGCGGATAGTGCGCGACTACGAGGCTGCACTTGTGGAGGAAATTCTACCCGGGTTGCGGAACGAGGTGGTGGCTGCCGTGTCGGTAGGCAGCTCACCTGAACTTGTTAAACGTGTGGAGACCAAGTTCCGCAAGCTCAACGATGTGTATCTGGTATACTGTGCCAATGTGGAGGCCGTGGTACGGGTTTGGACTGCAGTGAAAAACGTGCCCCTAGACGGCGACGCACCGGTCCAGGGCCAGATGGATCTAGTGTGTGCAGCGAAGGGATCGAGGTGAGGCACAAAAAAAAATAATAATGTTGCCGTTTTCTTTAAGCGACCTGAATTGCGCCTCTGGTGGCTCTGGCGCCAAGGTACATTGGAGGCGCGCTTAAGACAGTTGATTGTGGCGAAAACAGGGCGGCAACCGGCAACGAAAAATATTCCAGATTATATGACGGAGGGGCAAGCTCCACCTCTATAATTATGCAGATTCAATTTCATGGATACTGTGTGGGTATATATTACATACTAGTTTATGGTTTTTGGTTTGGATATATACATCTGTCAGACATTGGATAGAGTCACGACCCTGACCGGTACCCATTTATGGAAAGAACAAGGAAGAATCTACCGTTCTGCCTGCATCAGTCCAAAAATACACAAAGAAAAAAATACGGACTGGAAAACGACAAAATGCACATCTTCCCCTCTCCATAACCATCAGACACATTTTCAACTTTTTTTTAGGAAAACTTGTATTATTGTGCTTGCTGATTCTTTTTCTTTTTTCTATTATTTTTTTAATTGTTATGAGCGGTATTTTTTGAGACCAATGCAGGTGTAAGTGGTTTGTAAGAAGACGTGTGTAATCAGCCTATTGCTGCTCGCCAATCACTCGCACTGTGGTACCAGAACTAAGCCCTCGTTGGACTTATCCGTAGGAGACAACAAGCTCTTTATCGTGAGCTTTTTCGAGAGGTAAAACACCTTGGTATCTGTGTTGGAATCTTCGTTGTTACTGTTATTATTCAACACCCCTCTTAACCAGCTCTTCGTATCTTTTTTGTTGGAAGTAGGCAAGATCGACTCAACCGACGGAATTTGCGTTTCCCTAACGACAATCGCAGGACGTGCCAATGTAGGTGGATTACTGGCAAGCAGACTACCGCCACGAACCGTAGACTGTTGAAGCAGCTGGCTAAACGACTGATGAAAGAGTGGCGAGAGCGGTGAAACCAGCGGTGTATATGAGAGCGTTGCCGATTTGGGTCCTGAGAGATGAGTAGCATTGTGGTCGATGCGGAAGGTGGTGGTATGGGCGGGTGCGGTGCTTACCGGGTGGTACGAGATTGGCGGCAACATCAGTGCCAGACGGATCGAAGGGGACAGACTGGCCGAGCTGGATCTACTGGCATTACTCAAAAACGAATGTTGCAACGAGAGTGGCTGGGGCCGTCTTTTCGGCTTAAATGACAGGGTGGGGAGCTTGAGGTTATCGCCAGGAGGTGATTGATGGTACTGCGGAGCAGGGGGAGGAGGAGCTGAGTACTGGATAATTGGCTGTTGTTGTGCGTGTTGTGCGTGTTGGATATGGTAGGGATAATGAGAGTGGGAATGGTAAGGTGGCAGCTGGGAGTTTGGAGGCGATATCATGGCTGCACCTTGAGCCGGGCCAGCAAGGGGATGGCCATAACTGGGGGTGACGGGAAGCCCACGGTTGGGTACTGGCGCCGGCGCCAGTACGAGAGACTTCTGTAATATAGAATCCTCTTTAGAGGGTGGTGGTGGATGTGGTGGCTGTAGCAGCTGCAGCTGTGTGTGTGTATGAGGAGGGGCCTCCAAATTATGCACGTTATTGTTCGACTGGAGGTACATTTCATACGCATGCACCGTCTGTTTATGTTGTCGCAAGTTGTCGAGCCGCGAGAAGTTCTTGGAGCAAAACGGACAGGTAAATGGACGCTCACCTGTATGTTTCCGTTTGTGTCTGGCCAAATGCTCGGAGCGGGTAAACGACATGCTACATCCTGGATAGCCTGTGCATTGAAACACGCGTCCCTTGGATGGGCGTTTGGTCTTGTGTGGTGACTCTTGTGGTGATTTCGGCCTGGTGTTCTCTTGAGGTGCTACGTGCATCATTCCGATGGGTGGGTGGTAGATTCTTGTGGTATAAATGAAAGAATAGTTAACGGGGATGAGTAGCGTTCAGGGTATTATTATTGTTTTGATAATGGTATTTTGACTGAAATGATGTGATTGTTGGAGTGGTTAAAAATTTGAAGAGGTGGGATGTGTGAGGACGTGATGCTCTCTTCTTATTGGCCGCTGCGTACGGAATAAGAAGTACCAATGGGCTGTAGGACTCTATAAAGTGTGGTGGAAACCCTTTTTGAAGGTTGGTTTGATGTTGTACCCGCAGTCTATCAAATTGTTTGTGTCGAGTTTTTTTTGTCCGCCTCAGGGGAATTTTTGACTTATAAACTTTTCAGGAGTAAATAAAGTATTATCCACCTAGAGGCCAAAATAAAAACGAAAAATAAATCTGTTCGAAATAAAACCCAAACACGAAAAAGTGTTACTTAGGAACAAAAAAAAAATTCGGCGGCGACAAATTTTGGATTTAGGGAAATTTTTTTCATTTATTTATTTTGTATATGGGTTCAAAAAGAACAATAAAAATAAAATAAAAATAAAAATAAAATAAAAAGACTGAAATAAAAGAAACAAACTCAGCTCAATCCCTTCCAAGTAGAGTTCTGTCTAAGATTCAAATATGATCTAACCAAGAAAAAGCAGAATAAACGAATGATGAGGGATCGAATTTTGGTGGGGTAATTTATTTTTGTTTTATAACGGCCATTTACAAAAAAACTGGTTTTACTCTTAATTATTTTTTCTTATGATTTTTTCTTATGTGGAG
>JAJMKY010000073.1:344444-448652 GCA_030564025.1 Teunomyces panamensis | reverse complement strand
TGGTTATTATAGTATCCGTAGATACACCAACTATGTTCTTACTTGAATTCTAGGCTTACGATAGATTCCAATGTATTTTTGCTGTAGTACGCCTCGCTTGTTTTATTTCCTAACTTTAATTGCAAAATTATCTACGTATCTGGTGAGTGTTTCCTTACAACTGATATCACACATATAGCCTTGTAGGTTCAGCCACTGAGCAATCCCTTGATCGGTCTCTAACATGTTATTAATATTATGAGGCTCATTACAATAAGAGACCAATATGACAAACAATAAATATCAAAGAGTTTGAGGAACTAGTCCAATATTACCATTATTGTTACTTTAGCTTCATAACAGTTATGCAATTTCATAATCTGACTCCTACATCAATTATCCCATAATATTCAAAATATGGGTGATCAGGATTGACTTTTTGAAAGAGGTTGGCTGTTATCTCCTAGGATGTCGGAGTCGAGCATGCATATTGTACCAGTTGGTGAGATTAGCGGTGCCATGGACCGGCGTAGGAACTTTCCTAAATGATGAGACTAGCATACAAATCCTCCACTGGTTTCTGTGTGAGTAGCAAACCAAGGCGATAAGAGTAAATCATCCTTCTGGTAACAATTTGTTTGTCCTCAAATACTTTCATTAGCCAGGGCACGGCAAGAAGGTTGTGGTGGCTGTCTGGAACATAGTGGATGTCAGGAATCACAAACTCAGTTGCTCGTAAAGAATAATGTCGCTTTTTGCAAAGATATCAGCAATTCCTTTACTGAAACTTTGAACCGTGCCCAACACGGGTGTAAAGTTGTGAGGATACAGAAGATCATTTCAAAAATTAAGGGATGCACCGAAATCAAGATAGCCCAGGAATTCTGGTAATGAAGTCTGACTCGGAGTTAATTGCTACTTTCTGTGCAAAACTTGGAGCACCCGAAGATCCATTTCTTCAGAGCAGTTAGCTCTCAAATGACCAGTTTTCTTACAGAAGTAGCATCTGGGTTCAGGGTGTTTTCCCAGATATGGCACTCCTTGACGAGTGCGTTTTCTGTAAACAGAGTTGATCACTCAAGTTGTATTCGCAGCCTGGATCACCCGTACACGAATGCAGAACACATCTCATGTATAGTTGAAAAATCGGACTCGTTTGGATAAAAAAACTCAGCATGTCTGGGAATAGCTTAACGCAGAAACCACCAACAAGAATAAGAAACAACGGACTGTGGACATACATGCCGGGGAATTCCCTGAACGCCTTAAGTAACTCAGCAGGGGGGGATTCATGACCCTCGCAATAAAACCACTGCCCATGTTGAAGAAGTCCGTGTGGAACTCGGGGTTATAAGTCGTCTTAAGAAAAGCCCATAACGCTTTACCATTCGTAAGGTGTGCAAAGTTGTAGGTTTTGATAGTCAGCAAAATAGTAGTGTAGAGAAAATTCCTGTAGGCATTATCAACGCCTCGTACCAATGAATCATAGATACCCAGGCTAACTTCGCCTTTGAGTGGCAGGGAATGGAGGTGGAACAATGCAAGAGGATCCATAGACGCGTCAGGGTCGTGAAAGCCACAAACTCCATACACATTAGAGTCCAAAACAATGTTGATCCATTAGGCCCACACAAGATAGTTCTCGAGACCAGTCAATCGTTTTACGGCGGGAGTATCAGCTACATTGATTAGGCCCACAGCGGTCCTGGTGTTTTCAAGTTTCGGCGGTTCTGATGTTTTAGGATCGCCCTAACGTTGTTCTCTGTGTTCAATCATTGTATTTGTAAGTTATATGTCAGAATCCATAGACAGTCTATATACCTGGGTCTAACACCCAACTTTTTTTAGCCGATCTCCCTTTACATATTTGCCTGAGTCGTCTATTAGACGACTGCTGGATTGAACCATTTTGCTAACACTGAGTTTTCACTGTCAAACCTTGCATATTATTTTCCTAGAAACCAAGATATACAACAATATTCTGCTGGTTTGTATAAAAGACTGAGCGATATTTTGTCACCTAGAAATACAGCCGGCTGGGCTGTTGCCAAGCGACAGAGCCAGAGAGAGGCTTGATGAAAAGGGCCATTAAATTTACAGATCACTTATGAACGGTGTAATTCCTTATGACAGGCATCGCAGATCTTTTCTAGCACTATAAATAGAGGAGAATCAATCAGCTTGTCTGACAGTTGTTATCGATAAATTGGATTTTTAAATAGTTATTACAAAGTTATTTTTCTAAGCTAATTTAAATCTCCCCCACTTCACGTCTTTCCCTACGACATAACTACAAGTACAGCTTAGAAAATAACTTGCACTAACCTGCAACTATTATCCAGAATTCATTATAGTAATCAACACATTCTAACAATCTTTACTGATAAGTTTTTATGGAATTCCAAAGTTAATTCAAATCAAATAGTTCAGTTTTTGTTAGCTAGGATTAGTTCTAAGTTTATTACTTGGTTGCTTAATTCCCTGGTTACTCCTCTCTCTCTGTTCTCTGATAGCAATACCAGTGAATTTTCTCTTTCCTCTCGCAAACCAATATATCACGCAGTAGCCGGAGTAAATACCAAGTACGACACACATAGTTCATGTTTCCTGCTTTTACAGGCATAATTGAAGGAAAACTGTAAAAAACAGCACAAAATAAAGTCCAGACAATGACTATAACATTACACATGTATCCTAAGTTACCTAACCACAACGGACCATGCTTGATATTGTTTCGGTCTTTGAGTAATAAAAATATCGTTGGTATACTGTAGGACAACAACAGGAATAATATACACCCAGTGACTATAGCATTGTATGCGGTAGTTGAACCAACGTAAATGCACCCTATAATAGCACACCAAGCACATGACATTGGATGCGCATTAACGGGTATTCCAGTTCTGGTATTAACTTTGGACCAGTATCTTGATCAAGGTAAGCCATTATCCCTTGCAAACGACCAACATAATCTAGCTTGCCAAGTATGCTACGCAACATTTCAGCCAGTTCCTGTCAATAAAATCAAACACTATAGTACTATGGCCCCACCCTTCGACACTAAAGCCTGATAAAAAATGTCTAGTATTGGGACCTCAGTGTTTGAATTATAGATTGAATCCAAATTTCTTATACAGAAGAACATAGCAATGGAGTAAGGTAAGTAAGTAGCCCAATAACAACTTTCCCAACAATAGCTTTGGGAATCTGAACCTCTGGCTCCAATATTTCTTCTGATAGATAGGTTGCTCCATCCAAACAAGTAAATGACCAAGTAGGGTTAATTAAGCCAACTATAAAGGCTATACCAGAGTTTCCCCAACCGGTTCCATTGGTAAATTCCACAAACACGAACCTGAATGACTGATAGTTTGGACTTGATTTAGCTACAACAATCACTACGACAAAGAATGATAAGCAAGAGATGTACACGGACACCTTGGAAACTGCTAGCAATAGCTTTTCCCAGATATTAAAGAATAAAATTAAGATGTTGAGCATAGACAATGAATACCTGCCACGACTTTACTTCCTTGTCAGGGTGTGTAAGCATGTACATCCCAACTATGGAAGTTGCGATAGATATGGTAATAGAGGCACAGGAAAACACAAAGACAGCCCAAGCAATTGCCCAACACATATAGAACCAAAAGTTGGCATACTTCTTAGGAGCCAATTTCATTGTCCACAAATACTGTCCGCCGGCGTTAGGCATTGCACTGGCTAACTAACTCAAGGTCACAGCAATACCTAGTCCTATGACTGCAGTAATTATTATTCCATAGACAAATGTCATTGGACCGCCACTTCTTATACCACTAACCAAGGAAGCGGATATACGGTACCAAGAATTTGATAATCCAATACCAACACCAATAAGAGATAGAAAGGAAAAATTCCGGCGAAGTTCTGGCGTATAACCTGTTTCAGCAGCCAGAATTAAGTTGATTTGAGCCTCCGTTAGTATTTTCTTTGCTTGGTTTGAATTTGTCAAAGCAATCCCCTCCAAATTGACTGGAATTGATGTTCGAGCATATAAATGAGTCCGGAAATTTTCAGAATTTGTTATAAGCTTGATTGAGTTACTGTGTGTTTCTTTATCGATAGAAGAAATGAACATTGCAAAGACTTCCGAAAAATATAAAAAAGTAACATTTTTGATAATGGTGGGGTATTTATATAATTCTATCAAAACCAGAGTAGCATGTATACACCAATTCTGCTGGACGGAATTAGAAATTCTTATTGGTATAATTCTGAGTGAAACTTTAAATATATTTTGAAGGTTTCAAAATCCAAATACGCCGAATTATAATTAAATTAATGATGAAAAAAATGTGTCAGATAAGAATAAGCCATCCAGGGTGAGCCATTACCCGAAAACAATTAGCAAACTACATTTAACTAGCATATATGTGACATGGATAGTATTGAGCATAATACCTTTTTTTCCTCAACCATGTATGCCGCAGCAGCGAAGCTACGGTGCCCAATGTAATTCTAGTGACACCCGCGCTGTGTTGCAACACGAAGTCTGTAATATAAACAGAGTTGGATATATACCCTGTACTACAGTGTTCACTACGTTATTTCTTTGGAGAATTTGATCCGTCCATTGAAATTAGTGGTTGGGGTGACTTACCGTCTGGTGTTAGGCTTTGTCTCTGGCATTTACTTGTTTATATGAGTGAATTGTATTCGAAGCAATTATGATTTTATAGTATCAATTTATAATGCCAACACAATGATACTAAGATGCTTTGATCGACCAGATATGGAATAAGAATTCAACAAGAATTAACACGTTTATTTCAATTTACCATGCCTCCACCCAGTGTTAACTATGATCTTTGTTGTAGACAGTGGGTACTTTAGTTGCAGTGGGAACAGTAGTATTATTTATTGTGATACTAGATGTCGTTTTTTATGTATTGATGAGTTCGTACATATCGTGAGGAATATTGGAAAGTTGACATGAGAGTCTGAAAACTGGGCATTTTGACCAGTTCTATACATATACATTTACGATGTTTTGAGTTTAGAACATTCCAATTAGATCTTATCTTTATTGATCCGTTGTTTGAATAAGTAATGCAGGTTACTTGGCATGAATATGTGTATTTTAAATCAAAAGATCGAATGTCCATGCGATCCATTCCGGTCTCTACATTTGCCGCGTTCTTATCGTTAAGGCGAGCAAGCTTAAATTGAGTATTCAAATTTATTTTGATATTAGTTAGTATTTTTTGTACTGTTTGGAGAAGAGAAATTGTGTTTATTACTTCATTTGGTTAGTAAATATATAGCTAGTTACTTATTTAAAGTAATCGTTTTTAGCACTAAAATCAAACGTCCTGTCTTCATCAAGACCTAAATACTGCACGTATAATTTAATATCATCAGGACTGTTTGAAGTAGGCATTCCCCATAGTGTTTGAAACTCGTCTGGAATTTCCTCCATATTTGCTCGGATATTCAACATAATGTCATGATTGTTTCCTACAATTAAGTTTGAATTCTCAAGATTTTGAATTTCAGGTTGTTCAGTCTTTTTTCCATTTAAAATTGTTCTGATGTCCCATTGAGATGCATATAGCTGTAAGTCTCTGTCATCAATCTGAGGTAACAAAGAAAAAATCTCTAGAGGAGATTGCGCGTAAAAGGTATTCAAGCTGTCATCTAACTTCTCTGATCTTATCGAGCTCTCCTTTTCATACAAAGTTTTGTACTTCTCGCTTGCTCTCCCAGTAGAAGCAAATTTTTCAATTTTATTTGCCAAATACTTTTTAATCTTATTGGAATTTGAGAAATAATTTTGTCCAAGAACGTCCGGAACTCCAAGAGCCAGCTCTCTTCTATAGTTCACTCTGTAATATACTCCTTCGTCTTCTAATTTTCTTGATTCTTCTAGCCCTTTAGAAATTTCATCTGTATTAGTTAATGAATCTTCATCCTCGGATACTTTGCCTGTGATTTGTGAATCTTCATTCCTAAACTTTCTTGATTCAAAAGGGCTATAATCAAATGAATTGTTGCCATTCAGTAGTATATTTGACGGAAAATATCTGGCATTTGAATTCATATTGTACTGAAATAACTCTGATAAGGATTGAAAGTTCTTGGGAACGTAGCACTCATTAAACCAGTGGTCATTATTTTCTGTGACAGTTTCAATACGTAGCTGCGACTTCGCTATTTTGATATTATCCTGTAATGATTTTTCATTATTAAGGCATTTGTTATTAAACCAGTGGGTGTAACTCTTCTTGATTCTAATATTTCCGATTTCCATAGCATTGTGCAAATAAAAGTCGTTCTGTAGCTCCCAAAGTTTTGGTTTAGTAACATCGTAAACATAATTACCAAGAAACAAATTTATTGCTTCTTGTCTAATCAGATCCATGAATGAGTTGGAATAGATTCTTTTCACGCTGTTGAGAATATCCCTTGTATGAGAGGACCACTGATTTATCCGTCGATAGGAATCCATAGTATTCACCAAATTTGACCCGCCATATTGAACAGCAATGGTATCACCATGGTCATGAAATATTTCTGTGAGAATATTTATTAAATCAGAATCATAGTCCAAACTCTTCACAGCAGGTATGAAACTCAAACTTTTTAACTGGTGTGACAATGCTTCCTTGCAAATTATAAATTGAGCTGCATTTGTTCGATCTAAACAATCAATACAGTTTGTTCGAATAATTCCTTTTTGCAATTTCGTAGATGTTAAGTCAACACCATTGTGAAAAAATCCAACATGTTCAATCGCTTCTGAAGCAATATTTTGTAGGGGGGTAATCACATCTAGGTTCTTTTTTGAATGCCGAGACATATCAAAACTATGATATATAAGTTTGTGAGGGTCGGGTAGAAATTGGTTTAAGTAATCTATGCAATTCATGAAATGTTGATTTAGCTTCAGTTCTCTTGGGGTCTTTTCTTTTGTTTTGATTAGATTAAGAATAACAATCGGCAGTCCATACCTTTGAAAAAGATTGTTGAAATGAGTGGCAGAACTTTGGTGAAATGGATCTGTCAAGTTAATCTCAATTGGTGGTTTAGGCAACCTATTCAAATCCTGAGTCCAGTACAATGGTATTGAACCTCTATGTTGAACAAAACTTGAATAACGCGGGTTATTATACAATCCGTGTTTGCTATCATGAAACGAAGATGTTAGCATATCCGAAACAATTTGTTCAGTTTCAACTTCATTTGCAACGTTGCCTCTATCATTTACACCTCTCTTTAAAAACCTGGCCCCGGCATAGTGGTGTGATCTTCGGGCAATGATAGTTATGTAGAACTTCCTTCCGTAAACTGAAATACTTGCTTGGTCGATAAATCCATGTATTATAGGTTGAAACCATTCATAAATTGCCACTTCTGAATTTTCTAATATTGGCTTTAAGAGCAAATTATTCCAGACAAATCGTTCATTGTGTCCAAAAGAATTGTCTCCGATAGTCATCTGATTGCCATAGACGGAACATTTATGGTTTGTGGACATCTTTTTATTTCTCATGAAGTTGGTTTGAAGGCTATTTGTTATATCATATGCATAGCTGAAATAGAAAGTTTTACTCAAGTCCAAATATTTGAATATAGCCAATAGCTTCTCTTCATCGCTATACTTTTCTGGACGTCTGTAGTTGATGTCTAATGGTATAAGCTTTGTTTCGTCGATGTGGTAAACATAATGTCCTCCTAATATCGCAACCTGGCTGCATTTCGTAATTATCGATAAATAGTATCCTTTGGTGAACTTTATTAATCCCAATAGTCCATAGCCTTGAGCAATCTTGTGAATACCACCTTCCATTGATTCGTCAAGGCCATTCAAAAGCTCGACCATATCTTTTCTAGTGTAAAAGAAGTTCTTATCTTCTATTATAGTTAGAACCTTTTCATCTTCAGCATCTTTTGATACTTCAAGAATTCTGAATAGACTTTCCTTTGCATTGCTTCCAACAATGTACATTGTTGTTAATGAGTTGTAAATTGTAAATCTCTGAAGAATAATCCGCTTGTTGTTGAAATCTGGCTCGGAGTTAGACTCGATATCGCTAGAGCCATTATTGCTGTTCTCTTCTTCGCTGATACTGCTTTCTTCTGAAAGAGGCTTTTGAAGACTTCGTTTTGATCTTTCAACTTTTGCTGGGTCATCGCATCCTTGTAAAGCAGCATCCTCTTCATTTCTATGCTTCTGTTCATCCCATCTACTCTCTTCGTTTATTGTGTTTTTCGCCAGTTCTAGGACTCCAGCTTCATTCATATTGGTATTGTGGTCATTGGGTGGGTCAATTGAGCTATCGATGATTAATGCTATCTATGCGTTTAAGAAAATTCAATATTTGTAAAACGTTACAGATTCTCCGAATCCCTCAAAACGATATTTATGTATCACGGGAATATCACACCTGTCAATCAGCGTTTAAAAAAGAAATCATGATCGGTACACGACTTGATCTTTGTGACTTAATTTTTATGACCGGGAAAGAATATGAAGACATTATGACATTTTGTTGGTATCTCTTTCTGTGTGGATGACTGCTCTCCAATCAACTGCAATCTATAATCAAATACTATTGAGTTCTCTAAAATTTGGTTAATGAACTGAAGGTAAAAAGGACACTTCAAAAATAAGGATTGAGTTAGATCACAAATGGTTTAATTACAAAGTCATGTTAAACTATCATAAACACTAATTGTAGAAAATACGAATTAAAGATGGCAAATGACCAAAGTGGAAATCTTCCTGCACTAATATGTATAACCGAAATCAGAAGCACCCTATTAGGACTTCGAAAGCACTTAAAAATAATATGCAAACAACACTTGAAATAAGAAATTTAAAGAATGGAGATAGCAAATACAGCAACGGAAAATAGAATGGATGGTAAGGATATAACCGAACCTGAATCGCTGAATATAGAAACTAAATATGGAACTCTAGCGCTCTGAAAACTTGAAATGGACAACATATGTGCATTTGAGCTCTCAAGCAAGCCTTGCGATTTTGAAATAGAACCTTTGTCTTGAGATTCTTTTGAAGTAGCATGGTCAGTGTTTAAAACACTTTCTTGTCCGTTTCCAAAAACTGTACGACATTCATTTGATAATGAAGTCAGAATACTCTGTTTTTCTTTAATTGGTTGAGTCAGGCGTGTTGTGGGTGGTGCCCAGTGACACCCGAGTAGAACCTGGTATATTTGATTCCACTGACTCAATTGCTCCGTCGCTAACAGATAAAGTAGAGGAAATCGAATCACTAACCCTGGTTGAATTCCAAGGGGTCCTGACAATACTGGAAAAAGATTGAATACTAGATGAAATCAGAGAATAATCCAGCAAAATAGTAACTTTGCCACTTGTTAAGCAGTTACTTAGTACATCACTAAATGGCATTGGCACAACGATGATGACATTTACATCGTCCGTCACGGTTTCTGTGGTTGAACCTGTGCAGGTGGATGTTGCCGTTGGCGTTGCTTCAGCATTTACTTCACCATCTATCTTCTACATTGGCCCTAGAGACCCGATTCCGTCAAGGATAGCGTTGACTCGTAACCCCACATACTTGTATGAATAAGCTGTATTAATGAGATTAACCTCTAAAATTCTAGTTCTGGATGCTATGAAAGGCACATAACCTGATGGATACGAGCTGAAACTAAATGTAAGACTGTTGGGGTACAATTGAAGGAACTACCAGCCTCATAGTTAACCGATATGCTCCATGGGTTTAGTTTTGCGCGCCATTCCGCCAAAAAAATGCAATCAAGGATAAAAATAAGAGGTAAGAGATTTTACATTTTTCTGGAAAATTTTTGAATTTTAGATTTATTTAGTTCATTTCTTACGCTCCTGCCTTCAAAGTTTATTTATTTTATCTATGTACACATTAACTAATATTGTAGCACTTTTTTATACTTGCCTCATATTACTATTTCTTTGTGGGGTCAACACTGGTTGTGTGTAATTTGCCTGTAACACAAGGCACAAGTTGTATAAACTGACTTATATGTATTGAGAAGAACTTCTATCTATTTTTCTTCTTGGATTTGAGATAAAATTGTGTTACTTCGATTGGGTCTGAACATTTCAGGTCTTTGGAGTAGAGTTGACGGATAAAATCATCAACTATCATAGATAAGTAAAACCTCAAAACTATGAAACCAAATGGCAGTATTCTGAGTTTGAGGGTTGCAGTGAGTTAAAAAATTCTACTTCAAATGAGAGACTTAAATTCATTTACAGAATAATTAGTAGTTACTCAACCAATTCTTTGAGTCACTTGTCAGCATTTTTGTGAGATCTATCCTTTAATGCTCCAATGTACACTCGTTGATTTACAATTTACAAATAGATACTCTGTTCTAATGAAACAAACTGAAATCTTTGCTGGCCTAGATATTATTACTAATAGAGATGAATAATACTTCAAAGAATTGTTGTTAGGTTAAGATGGTGTTCATAAATGAGACGACAAAATAAGCGGAGTGGAATCCCAAAGCGGAATTTTTTGCAACAAGACGAATTATAAATCAAAAGATAGTATATTTAGCTACAGACAGATTCTTTGAGTAAGAGTAGACTAGGCTATTTAACACTCGTTAAGCGATTATATCAAAATTTTTTGATAGATGTTGCAAATTCCTTAGGCTACTTTATAAACTACATAATATAACATAACCTCCCTACTTGTATATATTTTTACCTATCGACAATAAGATAAACTTGAGGATGGTATTAATTAGGTGATAGCTCTAAATAAGAGTTTTAAACATACACAAAAATTAAAGCTAAGAAGATGGCAACTTGTCCGAGTGGTTAAGGAGAAAGATTAGAAATCTTTTGGGCTTTGCCCGCGCAGGTTCGAATCCTGCAGTTGTCGATATTTTTTAAACTTTTTTTTCAACACGGAAAGCTAATACACACTTTTGTGTTTAATACAGTATCATGGTATGCACGGTGGATTATATTAATTCTTAGACTTGATATAAACAATGCATATTACTCTGGAATGCCATCAGAGAGTTTTATATTTGTTTTCAAAAGGGTTGTCAAGTCGCACCTAGAAGATACGTCACGTTTTTTTATTTTGATGCGATAACCCCAGATTTCTTATCATTGTAGATCAAATTGTGTTTGTAAATTCTGGTTCATAGATATTATCGGCTAATGATATAGACAGCCTTACATTCAAAACTTCCTAACATTACTGCAAACAGAAGACACACAAAAATGAGAGTTCAAATTATGACTATTGTCACCCTTCTAAGTCATTCTTTTATGGCGCTTGCTTTGTACATCCCACGATGGGATACTTACAGCTCTTTATGGAATCTACCATGGACCCTGCCTTTACTTCAATCACTGCTTCAGAAAACTGACCAGACTTATGACTTCGAGCGTTGGGTTCAAAACCAGAGAGATATATCATTTAAGAGTATCTTGAACAATATTGGGGGGACTAGTAAATTTTTGAATGAGACTGAAGTCTCTCGTGGGACAGTTATCGCATCACCATCCAAGTTCAAGCCGGATTATTTTTACCAATGGACAAGAGATGCTGCTATTACAATCAAGACTTTAGTTGACTATATAATAGATAACAATTTTGATAATATGAATATGATTCAAACCACTATAGAGTCATATATTGAAAACAGCTATCACATTCAAAGATTAAAGAATAAATCGGGTACCTTCGATGAGAATAATAAAGAGGGTTTAGGCGAGCCAAAGTTTTTTGTTAATAATCTACCTTTTGACAAAGAATGGGGTAGACCCCAAAGAGATGGACCAGGGTTGCGAGTAATTACCGTTTCAAGTTATCTCAAAGCGTTGAATTTTTATGATAAACAAATTGTTAATAATTTTTTGAAGTCACAAGAGTTTATTTACAATGAAGTTGTGAAACCCGATTTGACTTATGTCATAAGAAATTGGATGAAAGAAGGATTTGACTTATGGGAAGAAGTCAATAGCCACCACTTATTCACATCGCTCACGCAACTAAGAGCAATCAAGGAAGGAATTATTTTGTCAGAAAAATTCGAAGGACAAGACTCCAAATTTTACCTAGAATTGAAATTAGCTTTTGAGAGATTAACGAAGTTTATCAAAATTGATTCTGGCTACAAAGTAGATAATTTGCCTTATCTTATTGAAACTCCGTCATTATTAAAACAAGGAAAACGAACTGGATTAGACAGTGCTATACTTCTTGGTGCGCTCCACTCTCATAGCGCTGAGTTTGGAGACTATCATGATATTCCATATGGTGTAACAGATGGGTCGGTGCTAAATACCCTTAGTTCAATGGTATCAGACATGAGATATAGATACCCGATCAACCATCTAGTTCGGGAAGGATTAGGAGTTGCAATTGGAAGATATCCAGAAGACGTTTATGATGGGTATGGTGTTTCAGAAGGAAATCCGTGGTTCTTAACTACTGCATCAGCCGCTGAACTAATTTATAAATTCATTTATGAATTGAAGACAGAGGGTAAAGGCATAATAATTGATAACAGCAATAAGCAGTTTTTCATGCAGTTTATTGACCTAGATCGAAATATTGACTGTTTTGAGATATTCCATGACTCTGAAGCGTATAAACTATTACTATCCAAGTTGTTCAACTACTCTGATTCCTTCTTAGAGGTCATAAGAGATCATGTATCTTCTGATGGTAGCATATCGGAACAATTTAGCAGATATAATGGATTTATGCAAGGTGCTGAACAATTAACTTGGAGCCATAGTGCAGTTTGGAGTGCTATAAGATGGAGACGCATAGCAATAGAACTCAATTAACGTATACTAAAGTAGTGAAAATCCATAAATTGAAATAATTGTTGTGATCATTTATCCAAATTGTTTACTGTCTCAAATATAGTTATATTCTCAAATTTGCTATCGTCATTGTTCAAATAACATTTCGAAGATCGATCTGTAAGTTCTTGAATTTCTCTTCGTGTCAAAATATGCTTTTGATCATCATTGAATTGAAATTTTATTCTTGATTTATTAGGTCCTAGATATGACGACAGTTCAATTGATTGCGGTTTGGACTTGTTATTATCATTCATTTTCAATACCGAGAACTTGGTTATTTCAACTAATTCCTTTGTGTTGAAGGTCATACCCGACCGCTGCTCGTGATCATTTATAAGCTTCTTTAATTTATTAAATTTAAATTCCCCCATTTGTATTATCAACTTTTCTAAAAATCGCTTTGAAGAAGATTTGCTTATCAATATTTCCTCTATTGAATCTTTGATCAAAAAACGAAAAATCTTAACAGGTCGAGTTTGTCCAATTCGATGAACTCTATCAATAGCTTGCAAATCCATTTGAGGATTCCAATCACTATCATAGAGAATTACAGTATCAGCTGCTGTCAAATTGATACCTAACCCACCTGCTCTTGTTGATAATAAAAACACTTTTCGTTCTTCTTGTTCGTTGAATAATTTGATCTCTTCGTTTCTTTCATCGTGGTCAACACTTCCATCTAACCTGGAAACTTGAATCAGTTTATGAATAAACCAATCATGTAATAAGTCCAATAGCTTAGTGAACTGAGAAAATATTAGTACCTTATGACCATTTCTAAAGAGTTCAGTACACAATTGATCAAGTGCCTGTATTTTGCTGGTATTTTTTAATAATACTGACATAAACTGTGCCTCGGTATTCTTGTCAGTTGACTTTAAGAATGGCTCGTAATAGACGTACGGGGAGTTGCATATATTTCGTAATTGCATCATCATATTTTGCAAAGATAAGCTTCTGACATGTTTGGTGACCCGCAAAAATAATACTTCAAGTAATTGTTCCCTCTTCTTTTGTCTAGGCATCCTTTTTTTCATCAAGCTTACGAGATCATCCGAATCATATTCATGGAGGTCCAGATCCCTATTTGACACTTCAAATTCGTCGTCAGATTCGACTTCTTTGTAATTGCGCTTTATCTTTGAGCCTTTAAGAGATTTATTCACCTCGGTAAACTTGTCAGTCAAAAACTTATCAATAATACCCATCTCTTCATCAGACTTGAAAAATTCCTGGTAATTATAGTGGATAACTTCCTTGAAGTAAATTTCAATCAACGTAGTAGAAAGCTTCCCATCAACTGCATCGAGGTATAATTTCTTCTGCAATTTTGACAATGGGATATGGATTAAATACTCCTTCTTTGGAGGAAGATCAGATATCACGTCCTTCTTCAATCTTCTCAATATAAAGGGCTTGAGAATAGTGTGCAAATTTTTAATAAGGTTCTGTTGGATGTTTAGCTTAATAAGCTTTTTTGCTTCTTCATCATCCTCTTCATCATCCTCATCGTTGCTCATCTCGTTGTTTTCTTCACCATCTTTTGAATCTATTTTTGTAAGCTCATCAAAATTGAACCACTGTTGGAACAACTCTAAATCATGAAATATATTCGGCAAGATAAAATTTAAAAGAGACCATAGTTCGTTAAGATTATTTTGCAAAGGCGTGCCCGTGAGGATAAGTCTGTTCGAGACCTCAAGTCGTTTCAAAAAGCGAATCAACGCACTATTATTGTTCTTTAATCGATGGCCTTCGTCCACTATTAAGTATTTCCACGAAACTGAATGCAATTTATTGAAGTCCCGTATCGAATAATCGTAAGTTGTTACCACAATATTATACTTCTTCAATTGCTCTCCATTTATTCTAGACCTTTGAGTCTTGTCTCCTTTGTAACTAATCACCTTGATTTCTGGAGTGAAACGACGGATTTCGTTAACCCAGTTGGATAACGTTGATAAAGGAACCACAATTAAAAAAGGACCATTTATACCTTGTTCGATTAAAAAACTCAAGAAAGAAATACACTGTAAAGTTTTCCCCAAACCCATTTCATCAGCCAAAATACCATTTAAACCATTTTCAAAAAGAGTAATAAGCCACTGTAATCCATCAAGCTGATAATCTTTCATCACTGCTCCAGAAACTAACTTAGGTTGCTGAGTGGAGTGACTTGATTGGGACAGCTCAATGTCTTTCTTGGCTGAAACAGTTGAGTCTGTTATTTTGGTTGAAAGCATTGAGGTGATATCTCTTGCGCTTTTAGTTCCCTTATTCGACTTCCTACGCTTACTTTTTGGTACATCGGCAATTGGTGGTTTCAGGGTCGGAATTTGTTGTTTTGACAAACTAGTTTGTAGAATATTGTCAGCTATAATCTGGGAATACACCTGCGATTTTTGAATAAGCGTGTTTAACCTGTTCAACTTTCGATTCTTGGACAACAGATTAAACTCGACTTGTTCTTTTGAAGTCTCATGTTTCTTTTCTTCCTGTTGGATAAGAAGTTGATAATCTTCTACCGTCATATGACCGCGATTGGCATCATTTCTATTGATTGATATTCCAATCAATAGACGCGTAACGAACTTACCCGGATATATCAAAATTTCATCATCGTGGCATCGTGATATGTCAGGTTAAGTTTCAATCCGCCATATACGTAAGTAACAAAGACAGAATTGATCCACAATTATTATTAATATTCCTAAAATTACATAATTTCCAAACTTCTTATCCCAGCCTATCCGAGCCTGATTCGGGATCCAAGACACTACTAAAAATGTTGGCATGTGTAAGAATTTGCTGGAAAACGGCTTGGTTTGCAGTTTAGGCATGACGCATCACTTAAAGTGTAACATTAATGCAGATTATCAATGATGTTTGATAAAACATGTAATACCTAAATCTAATCGCGGATACATCGTAATGTTTTGGGCCAGTATTGCATATTTTACCAGGCAGATGTCCGGCTGCTTTCTGGTTAGCCGTTTTTCAAAAATCCATATTTAATCAACATAAATCCAAGGTGTTATCGAAGGTTTTCTCCCGTAGGAGCACCAACAAGCTTATTTGTCTTCGTTCATTGCATAATAGTTCTATCAATATGGGAAAAGATACTATCGCTGATCTTTCAATAACTGAAAGTAAGCCAATAGAAAAGTCTCCCTTGAAGAGAACTACTCAGTCAAACCATTCAAACTTTCCCTTCACATTATCCAAGGAGTCTACCAAGGCTGACTTTTTGAACAATAACCAGTTTTTTGTTGATTCCATCAAACATAATCACTCTAATGAAATCTTCGACTTGAATTCAAAGGGTCAAGCTCCCCATACTCTTTGGATTGGCTGTTCAGATTCTAGAGCTGGTGACTCCTGTCTTGCAACTCTTCCTGGTGAGCTTTTTGTTCATCGTAATATTGCCAACATTGTCACTGCCAATGATATTTCATCTCAAGGTGTGATTCAATTTGCTGTTGACGTTTTGAAGGTCCGCAAGATCATTGTCTGTGGTCACACTGATTGTGGTGGTATTTGGGCTTCACTTGCATCCAAGAAGATCGGTGGTGTCCTTGATTTGTGGTTGAACCCTGTTAGACAGATTAGAGCTGCAAACCTTGCTACCCTCAACGAGTTCAACCATGATCCAAAGTTAAAAGCAAGAAAGTTGGCTGAGTTGAATGTTATTGCATCTGTCACGGCTCTAAAGAGACACCCATCAGCTTTGGCTGCCTTGAAAAACAAGGAAATCGAAGTTTGGGGTATGATCTACGATGTTGCAACAGGTTTATTATCTGAAGTTGAAATCCCTGATGACGAATTTGAGGATTTATTCCACGTCCATGATGAGCATATAGAAGATGAACACAACCCACATTAAGTGCATAGATTTTCTTCGATTCTTTTTTTTGACAAATTTTACATTATATATAGAATATGTACTCGTTAACAATTGCCTTTTAGAATTTTCAATTGGAGTAACAATTTAACTGTTAGAATTCTCTAGGTACTTTCCCAGTTCAAATTGTATCTTCCTTCTGGGAGTTTGAAGGATTCAATTGCCGAGAAAACTTCGTCAACAGTGTTGGCCACTTTGATGATCGATCCATTGCTTTCGCTGACGAATTGAGAGTCAATGGCATCGGAGATAAATTTAATAAAATTATCGTAAAATCCATTCTGGTTAAAGACAACAATTGGCTTATTGTGGATGTTCAATTGGAACCAAGTTACCACTTCCATTAATTCTTCTAAGGTTCCATAGCCTCCTGGTAACGCAATAAAGGCATCTGCTTCCTGAGCCATCAATCTCTTTCTTGTGTGCATATCTTTAACCAAAGTTGTTCTACCATACTCCTTTGAATCAGGAATTGGAGTGAGCCCTGTGTGGTTATCAATTGATTCTTTGATCTTCTTATTCAAGGATTCAACGCTTTCGTCGGTTCTTTCCCGAGAAATCAAAGCCTCGGGGATGATTCCATGAACGTATCCCCCATTAGTTGCACAGCCCTTTGCGACGGCACCCATAAGCCCAGTTGAGCCACCACCATAAACCAACCCCCAATTTTTCTCAGCTATTTGCTTACCCAATTCAGCTGCCTCGTCAGCAAAACTAGGTTTACTGCCAAAGGATGAACCACAAAATACGCACACAGTTTTAACAGGATTGGTCATTGTAATTTTAATATTTGTCTTTATGTTTTAACGAGACTCTAGTATTCTTGTGTGCTTATTGAATCTATTACTGACTGTATAAATAGGCTCAAATGCTTTTTATTGTAGTGTTATCATGAATCTCGCACTTATTTATATTCCTACCGGAGAAGAATCTATACTATGATTCATCATTGCGAAAATCTATACTACAAATCACAATCTTGACAGTATTCCGCGGAAACTCCGGTTTTCATGGCAGTTATCTATTCTGAAACCAACTGAAAACAGATTTAAATAATTGGACTTTGAATCGATTAACTCCATATACCAAAAACGATGTACTTATCTATCTGACTGTTTGGAACAGTCAGCGAGTGAATCTAGTTTTATGGATGTACAGAAAAGTGTAGAGCTGAGAACAGAGATACAGGGGTTTACAGGGTGCTGCAGGGTGTTACAAAATGCGGCTTACCTAATATGTCTTTAAACTCGGTTAATAGTCATTAAATATGATGGAAACGTGTATAGAAAAACCAATATAGACTCAGAAATTTGGCTTATTTTAACCGATCCTAAAAAGAATTCCATCTTGGCGATTTTCTCCTGTTTTCATGTACGCCTTCACCTCACTTCACCTCACCTCACCCCTGGACGAGAAAACGTCACTAGAATAATAGACAACTAATCTTATCGAGAATTACTAAAATCCCACCTTGTCTACAGAAGACATAGCCTTCAAACCACAAATTAGACTGATCTAGTTTTTGGATTTCGTTAGCAGAAATGTTCTCAAGATGCGTCAAAAACGGAAAATAGGGTTATGATAGTAAAACTGTACACGTAAACATCCAAAAAAACAACACGCGTGGTTACTCGTCTCGTCTTTGTGAAACTGTTTTTTTCATGCTCCTTTAAAGAAAATACTACGATTACGTTTATAAGAAAGATCTTGACCACTATTTTTCCATCTGTTTAAAACTTGCTAGCTTCTTAGTAGCCCACGGTTACAACCTAACGAATTGACATTGTACTTAAAAAATTAACGATTGGAACAACTATTCACAACATAAAATGAAAGCTTACTTACTGCAGAAATTTGATGAATTGGATTTTAATCTTGGAGAAGCAGGAATCGAACAAGAGTTTGACTCATACGTGTCCGATGATGATACAAGATCAATAAGCACAGATCACATCTTCCTGAGAAATAATAGCACAAAATCTTCCCATACAGTTAGCTCATTTGAGACTTTCGATTCATATCGCTCCACAGGGTCTGTAAGTACACAGTTAACTAAACCAGATGATACATATAGGCCAGATTTCAAACAAAAGTCAAAGGAATTGTACGAACTGAGTACATCAATTATTTCAAGTGAAGCCCCCACGTTTTCGACAGACATAATGTCTTCAGCTGCAATTTACCATCCACAACATACTCCACAATTATCATTAACCAAGCCAAAGAATAACAAGAATGCTCATAGGCAACTATCCGAATTATCAAGCAATCTCAGCAATATTTTGGATTGTTTGGAAGACATGGTGGCATTCGAAGCCGATATCATTATTAACGAACTTCAAAACTGTATACTGGAGATTGAGTTATCAGTACCACACAATACAACTGTATTAAGGAACTTCCAATTACATATAAATAAAGACAAATCAAAATACAACACTGAACAATTAGTGTGATAAAGATTCTAGATACCATCCGAGATGATACTCGACAGCTTACGTGACGTTATGACTACTTTCAATTCTAATATTTAATTTTTATACCCCCATCTTTTATTGCATCTAATTTAGTTGACCATACATACATGCATGTATAAATAATATATTTTCTGCACCATAGAGCTTAACTTTTAAATGCAAAGCTAGATAAGCTAGATGCTACTTTCTGGCTTCTAATATGCTGACCGATGTTCTGGGGCCCACCAGAGATACTTTGGATGATACTACTTCCACTGTGACCAATAATACTATTTGAATGTCCAGTAGATTGAGTGTTAGTACTGCTGATACTTGTACCTTGATTACCTTGCAGATGCAGACTGGCTTCTCTAGGCTCAAGGTTCAATGACAACTGATACTGTTCTTCAATAGTCGGGCATTTATCCAACCACGAATCAAGATACTTCTGGATTTCTGGAACTTTTTGGAAATTAAATCCTGTGGACTTAAATCTATCAATTCCTGACACAATTTCACTGGTTTTAGAACGCTTAGCAAAATTAATCATACGGGTACGATTCATCAAGAAATCAGGATTCCCATGGAAAACAAAGGTTAAATCACTCAAGTAAACACCGAAAAATGGCACACAAGGTTCTGATCCAACAAACTTCAAAACATCACGGTACTCATTAAAGTTCCTAGATGAGTTCATCAACTTGTTCATATTCTGCAAATGAGCCATGGTATCGACATTCAAATATTTCCAAGTCTTTTTAAGTCTGTGAATTGGCGATGAGTAGAGAGCTGAGATGATGGCAGTCATAGAGGAGAAATTGTTATATTGGCGACATTTCTCCGCAACCTGGACAAAATAACGGATTATTTGAACTCTCTTGCGAGTGTCAGTTTTGCGTAGAATCATATATGCAACATAATTCGTTAATTGATTAGATGCCTTAATGAATGCAGCAATACTGTCAATATTTTCGTTCAATCCAGACTTCTTCCCCCAAACCTTTGTAAGACAGGCAAACTTGGTAATCTTTGAGTAGAGAGCAAATTCTCTTAATGTCAATTGTCTTGCCAATTCAACATAATCGATATCCAATAATTTTATTTTCTTCATCAACGATGACCCCTTTGTTAACGGAGCAGGTGGTTTTGTTGATGGGGTCACTGGTTCTCTCTCGGTGAATACAACTTCGCCTTTCAACAACTTGGATAAATCATTCGTCAATTGCTTTCCAACTGAATAGGATTGAACTGTTGGGGATTGCGCAAATGCGTACCATTTCTTAAGAATAGCATCATCATAATAAGATTTTGACCAATGCTTTTCAATTAATAATTTCATAATGTTCATGACACGGAGCCGGATTGGATTCTGCTTCTTTGAAATCCACGTAGTGTACTCCTCGTAACTTAATCCCTCAGGTGCTTCAATATTGAATCTGCTTATCAATAACCCAACAAATTGTCCTAAAGTCATAATAGAAGCAAAGGTTAGCAAAAAGGCAGCATTAAAATTGCTATCAAATAGATCATGATGCGTGAGATGCGCTATCAATGCCTCCTTAGTCCCACCTTTGATATTTCCTTTGAGGTCTAACAACAAATCATATTCCTCGTCACCATCAAGATACCATGGAACATCATTTGACTTCTTTTGGCCGCCACTATAATATGAATGCCCGTCATCAGATTTCTCTGACATTATTGTATTGTTTCTCTCCATAACCAACAACTGTACATTGAAATCATCATGCATAACCCTTGTGGCATAATTTAGAATGGTTTCACGTTCATCTATCAACTGCTGAATTATTGATTTTATGGTGTCAAAAAAATTGATCCCGTCAACTAAGTATTTAGACATCAAAGTGTCTGGATTAAGTGAAATTGCGCTACCATTTAGTTCATTTAATTGATCCACAAGAATATTAGTCAACAATAGAGCCGCTTTTTCCGTTGGAATCTTCAACACATCTCTATTATAGAAAAGGGGATCTGCGTCCTTCATTCCTTTGAATACCTCAGGATCCTCTAAAGTTAGCGATTGCGTTGCCATCATGATTTTTGAAATTAAATCATGGAAATGCTGCTTATGCTGGAAAAATTCCAAAGCAACTGGATAATCAAAAGTTAAATTCGACGATATCGCATTATCTTCAGCATCCTTTTTATTTAGCTTTTCCTTTATCTTATCTGGAACATCTTCCTGATCAGAAGAAAACCTCTTGATCAAACAGAAGACGGTGAAATCAAAAGACTCGATTAAATCAATCATGGAGCTTGCATGATATAAGTACTTATAGATCAATCTCAAGATATGAGTATTTCTTTCACCTTTTAAACTGTCATTGAAATATAGATTCTGCACCTTTGGATCTAAATAATCCAAGGTTTCTTTGCTTAGCTTGATCATTTCTTCCGTGTAATGGTCTACCGATTCATATGCAAGCTGATCAATTATCACCTTAGAATGATATCTATTTTTTAGATCATCACCACTCACATTAAGAATAGGGTTATTCGTGGTGAAAAACGGATTACACCAGTTTCCTCCGTTGAATTCATCACTTAAAAATCTGGGATACACTTGAGGTAAAATGTTATAACAATCTTCTCCCTCGTCATCAGAAGCATCCGAGCTATCATAATCAGATCGTTTCACTCGCTTTCCTTTAGTCAAACGAAGGAAAATCTTAGTTAAAGAGTCGATATTCCTCTTAAGATTTTCCACCTCATGCTCAATTTGCTGAAAATATGGAACGAATTCTTCAGAGCTTTCACTCTCACCACCAAGAGACATCTTCTGGAAACTACTTGGAATTGAGTTTAAATTAACGTCTTCGGAATTCTGCCGTATAGTGGAGACAGATGAGGTAGGGGATTGAAAGTCACTTCCAGCCCTTGCCGATAGGTTGAGTTTTGAAAGATCATACTTCAACAATTGGCTATCACACTTGGGTTGGGAATGGTGCATTACACTTAGATGCAATATTCCATTAATGTAAATTTGAGCGAATGAGCTGGCGATTGTTTTCAATTTCTTGCGGATAGGCTTTTCATATTTGGTATCAGCAAAGTCATCCTGAATTAATCTGGAAGCTGAAAAAGTGAATGAAATAATCTTATTAAACCTGGCAAAATGAGTGCTGAATAACTGCTTGTTGTGATCCTTTAAGGCTTTAAAAGATAAATCCAATAAATAATGGAATGTGTCTCTTAACTCACTCCAACGTGATAAATCAGATGGGTGCTTGTAAAACAAATCATTCATCGCGAAGAAAGGTTGCGAAAAGTGATGGTATGAGCTAGATGAATTCTGCGATACTGATGAAGCATTCGAATCTCTTTTCAAGGGATCAAAGGATGCATTTGATATGGAACGTCCTCCCAACACAGAATCTGAGTTATTACCACTGTTTGAAGTATCCGTTAATATCGACTTTTCAAATATAGCTTCCTTTGATGGGAGAACAATGGACGGTGCACCTGAACCCGAATCATAAGTTACGTATGGCATAGACTCGCAATACAAATCCAATTGTTCGCAGTAGAACACATAATCCCCATTTGGGGTGCTTTTTGGCATCCAAGCAACAGCCGATTTGTGCTTTTGTTTATACTCCTCAACCAATCTTTCAGCCTCTTCTAGACTAGTAAACTTGATGCTTCCACTAGAATCTATGGTTGCTAGAGAGTGAAATGCAGAGCGTGCTTGGGGCTCAGTATTTTGAGTTTTGGAAGGAGATGAGAGGTGAGAATTCTTTGAGTCTGATGGAATGCTAGTTTCCGAACTCGCAAAACTCACTACTGAGTTCTTCCGGGAGCCACCAGCAGGGCTATTTCTTTCAGAATCAATGAGGTTCTTTTGTAAAAGATTGGTAAAAGAAGGGATCAAGACATTAGCGGCAGTATTGGCTGCAGTGATGGAGTCTATTTCCTTGTTGCTTTTTAATTTGTTTAGAACAGGTTGAACGTAGTTCACTGAACGAACGTAATTATTGGGGAACCAGCCTCTCTGTAATTCACCATTCGTGCAAATGATAACACCATCCCACCATCCTGAATCAGATTTTGATAACACATATATGGTGTCTCCTAAACTGAGCGGTAAGTGAGAAGGTTGTGTATCTGGAAAACCATACAAAGCAATCACAGTATCCAAATGCTTTAGAGGTTGGTCTGAAGAGGCATTGGCATCTTGAGGAGATACAAAGTCTGGTGCCACCTCATCTATGTACGACATTCTTGGGATTGCTTATTCGTGATTGATGTAAGGTTCTTGAAGGGCCTCAGGAGTTAGGAGCCAGTTGAAGTAGTAGCAAAGTAGTAGAATATTGATTTGATTACACTCCAGACAATTGTAAGAGCGCAAAATCAGATACTACTATAATATACAACTTGCGTATAACTGTATTCTTGTAATGGTAGCTTGACTTTCAATAATGTGAGATCTCTTTAATATTGTAAAGGGAAGTGGGTTTTTGAGCTCAAAAAGGACAATAACCTGTAAAAATATATACCATAAACTGTAAAGTATTGTTTTTGCTCTATTGTTAGTCTGAAAAACAATCGTATATCGTCATAAATACAGGATCTGATTACAAGTCTAAGGCGAGTGGTCACGTAGTACATAAAAATATGCGGGAGAAGATGCCTGAAATTTCCAATCTACGACGCCTAGTGGTTGTTTTAATAAATCCGACCACACATTACATATATAGATAATACGCTTGTTCATCTATTTTTTTTAAAAGTTAGGGAAATCCAAAATGTGTGGTTAGTTTTCTTTTTGCTGGAGTTAAGTGACTAGATTTATTTTATTGTAAATCTCCTTTTTGAAGAGGGAATAAAGTCCTGCGAGGGGATTAACAAGCATTGGATAATCTAGACTCCATGTTCACTGCTTTTTGAAAGCTTAGAATGTTTGATATTTTGGTATGGGTATAGTGTTATCAACATAATAGTGTGCCTGTATTATAGCCCCGGTTTTTTTTTTAATTTATGTCTTGAATATATCTGAGGTAAGAAGTAATCAGGAAGACAACCAGGTGTAAGGCGAGGCTTCTTTATAGATTATGTCGATAAACAAAATAAATAAGAAGACTTCCATGATTTGCATGTTACTGTTTGGTTATTTTGTACATCACAAAAGCTTAACCGAGGTGAAATAAATAAGAATATTTTAGTGGAGAGATGTTTGACAAAAATGATTCTTGGGTTCCCGATTACAAAAATAATGGTCTTCTCTTGGAAGTACGGCGAGTCACGGAAAAGCGGGGAAGTGTAAAGTTGAATTCATAGGCCCTTGTCGTACCTAACACGCAATACGGACTCTTGCAATGAAATGATGAAATAAAGGATTATATTTTCATGGTGATCCGGGCAAAGATAGTGGAAGAATTCATTATTTTTGAAAACGGAATAGTTCTAAATAATTGGATGTTCGGTATTCTTTTATCTTCAATATTTGTCAAACTGTATCCTGAAACGATGTTTATGCTGGGGGTTCCGTTCTTGTCCAAGAGTGTGGATAATTTCTACACAAATTTAGGATTTCTTACACACTACTCTCTTTCTCTTTCTGGAATTGTCACAGATAGAGTAATTAATACATCAAAAACACCAGCAATATGTCCATCTTTTTCTAAAAGCAACCAATAATTTTAATAGTACCTTACTTGAAAAAGGTTATTCAGATGTTTATACCCTTGATAAGATCATGAATAGTAAGAAAGAGAATCAATGTTACAACTCAAACGTGAAATATCACGTGCCAATAATGTTGACGGAGACCAATAAGGGTAAATAGTAACTCTATCTCCAGAAAGTTTAAAGGTCACAGCATATTAACCCTATTCTTATAATCCAATCAGTTGTTATTGTATGGAAGTATGGATTTAGAGCAACGTAGCACAAAACTTGTAGGGAATCTTGAAGCTTTTCTTATACTATTTTAGACTAAAGCGCCCCTTCTGTCCTGCACATTATAGAGGTAGCTTTGTTATAGCACATTTTTGCGGGCTCCAATCTAATCAGTGACACCAAAGATAATCCCGATAAAAAGAAACAAAGCCATTGTCATTCAAAGGAAGGGTTAAAGAACTTTCAATTTAAGCCAAATAGATCAATATCGACTAAAACACTAAAAAAAGAATCAATGTCGTTATTTTTCAAAGCCCCTCTAGATATAGAGATTAGATTGGAGAACGAAAACATAAGGAAACACGTCGAAGTGAAGAATCCTCATGGAAGATTAGAGAAACTACCAGTATACAAGGATGGAGAATCGGTAAAAGGGGAGGTTACAATAAGAACAAAAGAAGGTCGGAAAGTGGAGCATTTAGGAGTCAAGGTCCAACTTTTTGGGTCTATTGAAACTAATATTGATGGGTTGATTTCGTCGGATTTCTTATCTTTAGCAACTGAATTGGCCGCCCCAGCACAATTATCGCATTCAGAAACATATCCGTTTGAATTTAAGAACGTGGAGAAGCAGTACGAAAGTTATCGTGGCAAAAACACTCGTTTGCGTTACTTCCTAAAGGTAACTGTGTTACGGAAGTCATCATCTGAAATCAAAAGAGAAAAGGAATTGTGGGTATACCAGTATGTATCACTACCACCAGTTAATCCAAAAGATAGTCCAACTGTCAAGATGGACGTAGGAATAGAAGACTGCTTGCATATTGAGTTTGAGTATCTGAAGTCGAGATTTTCCTTGAAAGATGTAATTGTTGGCAGGATCTACTTCTTCTTGGTTCGGTTGAAGATAAAACACATGGAATTGTCATTAATAAGAAGAGAAACTGTGGGGGCTCCACCAAGTCAGATAACTGATAGTGAAACTGTTGTCCGCTTCGAAATCATGGATGGTGCACCGGTTAAGGGGGAAACGATTCCAATCAGATTGTTCTTGGGTGGTTTTGATTTAACCCCGACGTATCGTGATGTGAACAAGAAATTTTCTACAAGAACGTACTTGTCTTTGGTGTTGATTGACGAGGACGCTAGAAGATACTTCAAACAAAGTGAAATCATTCTTTATAGAGAACCTCCAACTGATGTATAGCTGTATTGAATACGTATATGCATCTTATTCTGAACTATCAATTGCAAATATAGCTCTGTAAAGGCATCAGTTCCATTTGATAGCTTTTTGTCTGTAATCAATCCTTTTCTAGTATGCGTGAAAAAAGCTAATCTGGCGAAGGTCTAAATAAACAAGAAGGAGGAAAGGCGAAGCAGCCGTCTCACAACTGTAACTGCTAAAAAAACTACACCAGCAATCAACATTTAACAAAAGCAGTGATAGAAGGTTACCAGAGAGATACTTGCAACCTAATGATTGTGTAATGGTTCATCCACACTTTATATCTATGTCATGGCCGTGGTACCGACCTATTCTATTAGACACAATTACCGGAGACCACCTCGAAACATCCCATAAAACTGTAAAAAACAGCAACCAAACCGTCACAGTCTCCACAGCAGGTATACGTGCTATTATCTACCAACTCCAGGCACTTTACTTGAGGACTCCTGTGAAATTATTTCGCCCCTCCAGATTTGACTACCTCGCCTACGTACGTGAATTGGCAATAAGACATGACAATATCCACGAAAAACCATGGTCATTTAGAACCCATTCATCCATAGGAATGCTTGTGAACGTCTTGCGGAAAGAGGGATGGAAGTTCATACCTGAAAAGGTACTTCCTCCTTTAATAGCAAACTCAGCAACCGGATTGATACTTTATGGTACCTATTTGACAGCATTGGATCTGTTTGATAGCAAGAATCACAAGGAAACTAGGAAAGACTTTAATTATTCTCCGATCGATACCTGGAAAGCCGGTTTTATTGCGGGGGTGGCACAATCGCTAGCAGCCGCTCCAGTCGACGCCATTTATACAAGACTGTCAGCCGCAGAGATGCTTAATGGTCAATACCAGAACCTTTGGATATATGGTATTAATAAGCTAAAGGAGATTGGACTCGTTGGGGTGTTTGCAGGATACGGGTTTTCATTACTAAAGGAAAGTGTTGGGTTTGCCTTCTACTTCTCTACATTCGAGATAGTAAAAACGCAGGGATACAACCTCACATACACCATGATTACAATTTACAGGCGATTGAAGGCTTCAACAAAGGAAAAGTTAGCTTTCTTTGGTATTAAATTCCAGAAAACCGATGAGAAGCTAACAAGACTAGAAGAAAACAGACTGACAAAGATTTTGAAGTCGAGCTTTATATTACTAGCCGGGGCATCTGCTGCATTTTCACTACTTGCAGTCCAGTACCCTTTGTCAAAAGTCCAAAAGATCCACTTATCTAGACTTGAAGCCTTGGATGTTTACAACGCATCTCACAGCAAGTCTAAACCATTCATCAAGCTATACTATAACTCATATATTGATACGTTCCATCAAGTTCAAAAGATGAAGAAGAAAGCGAGCCAGACTTGGTTTCAGTTGGGTTATAAAGGATTCGTACGAAATGCATTGGCAACGATTCCAGCCACATCGGTTGGGTTGCTAGTATTTGAAATTATGAGAACCAAACTAGCGGATAGTTTGGATGACGAAATATTAGGACCAGCGTAGACATGTATATACAAGACGAAGAAATATTTATTTATGATAGTACTAAAGGCGATTGACAGCTTAAGCTTGAGTTTTCTTGACATAAGCCTCCCAACCAGCATCTCTATATCTCTTTCCTTCGACTTCTGGGTCTCTACCCTTGCCAAACAACCCTCTTCCCACAATAATAATGTCTGTACCAGTGGAAACAACCTCACTAACAGTTCTATATTGTTGGCCCAAAGCATCACCTTTGTCATCTAAACCAACACCAGGAGTCATGATGATCCAGTCAAATCCTTCGTCTGCACCACACATGTCTCTTTGGGCAATAAATCCAATAACAAATTCCTTGTCCGACTTGGCGATTTCAACAGTTTGTTTGGTGTACTCACCGTAAGCCAAAGCACCCTTGGAAGATAACTCAGCCAACATCAATAAACCTCTTGGTTCTGAGGTGATTTCAGCGGCTGCTTCCTTCAATCCCTTAACAATGCCGGCTCCTGTAACACCATGGGCATTTGTGATATCAGACCATTGGGCGATTTTGTAAACACCTCCGGAGTATTGGTGCTTGACAGTGTTTCCAATGTCTGCAAATTTACGATCTTCGAAGATCATAAAATTGTGCTTTTTGGATAACTCAATAAGCGGTTTGATAGTACCATCATACGAGAAATCATCAATGATATCAATATGAGTCTTAACTAAGCAGATATATGGACCTAACTTGTCAATCAAAGACAAAAATTCTGCTGTAGTGTTCACATCGACTGAAGCACACAAATTAGTCTTCTTCAGTTCCATTAATCTAAACAAGCGCTGAGCAACAGGAGATATATGTGCATCAGCTCTCTGAGTGTAAGTTTGTGTGTTGACCATGTTTAATTTCTTATCAGCTATGAGACTAAATTCTTCAAGTCAACCTCTTTTTTTTTCTGGAGATGATCTTCATGTTTTTATCTACTGTACTACGATAAATAACTTAAAAACGTATTTCCTCTTTATACTCTAGATTTCTATTCACTCTTCTCTTCATCAGGTGGACTTCCAGCTTTCAAAGCTTCTGTTTCTTCTTGTTTCTGAGGCTCCTCCGGAATCAATTCCTTCTTCAAATTAGGGTTGATTGTATCAATCTTCAGCCATGACAAGCTCCAGAGATCTTTCTTTTCTTCGTTTAAAACTCCATCATCCTTCAACACTAATACCATATTCTTGATCAACTCCGGAGCAGATTCATCGTATAACTTTTCGTTTGGATTGAACTTTGTACTCAACTCCTTGAAGACAATAAAGTTATCCAATATACTTAACCACACAGAATCGGTCTCCTGGTTTTTGAAATCTTTTCTGTAGTTTAAGAAGATCTTGCTTGTCAAAGACAAAGTTTCAACTTGTGATCTAACAAAGCCAGTACTATCAGTCTGCAAAACTTCTGTCTTAGAGAGCTCCGATAACAATGGAAAAATACCGTATTCGAAAATACCAAAAGGTGTCAATTCATCTGTCATCTTTGCGGACAAGACAGTAGACTGAAGTTGCCCAATGGCATGCGAACGAACTTCACGACATGGATTAAAACATTGGTGAGCCAACGCCTGTATCAATGAATAAGTAGCATCTTTGTGGTTGAAATTCTTTTCATTCACAACTGTAGCCAATTCGGAAGTCACAGATATGGATTTCTTGGCCAACAGAACAATATCGGAGTAATATGATTTGTCTGTATCGGATACGGTCTCATTTTCCTGTTCCAACTGTGATCCAATTGCACCTAAGGAGGAAATTTCATCCAATAAGCCCAATAAAGACATGTAATTTTGAGGGAAAATGAATTCAGACGGACGTGCTTTTACTCGTTCGATAAAAGCAAGAATTTCATCCGCGAATGCTTGGTTAGAAACAAGTAATCTCAACAACTTCCAAAAATCGTCATTAATCAATAGACTTTCAGATCTAGATGAACTTTCATCTACCAAAGACAATAATGGTTGAAGTAATTGACCACCTTCCTTTCCTAAGAATTCCTTATCCAAATCCGTTAATCCATGCAAGGTTTCAGTGAGTACTTCCTCTGATTCAATGTGTTTTAATAGTAAAAACTTGTAAACAGATACCCTTAATACGTCCTTCTTAGACATGTTTGATGTAGAAAATTTCTTGATTATTTCAGCGATCAATTCACTATCCTCCAATAATAAGGAGAAGCACACAATAATTTCCAACAAGAACATAGTTTCAGACTCAAAATACCTCTTTGATTGGTCGTTATATTCTGGTAATAATTTAACCAAAATCTTAATAAATGACATTAGATCTTCATGTGGTCCCTTGAAAAGCATTTCAAACACACTTGGAACGTTGATCGATCTGACACAGTCAATCGTTGACAATGTAGATTCAATCTCTTGATCAGTAGGTTCAGGTGGCTCGTCTGAGTAACCCTTCAAAAACGAAGAAAACGTTGACAATAATCCCGAATTGTTCATCGGCTTCACTCTATTAATAATGTAACGAGGTTTAACCTTTGTAATTGGAGGTAATTTGATCTTCTTTTGGAAATCTAAGAACAAATTAGGATCAATCAAACAGTTTTCAAGAAGGGTCAACAAGACCTTAACTACCTTATCCCAACATTCTGTCACCTTGCAGTCGCTCTTCTTAATCAATCTAAAAAGAACAACTGTCGAAAGTTGTGCTTTGAAGTCTCTTCCAAACCACACAGCCATTTCACTGACAGTGATAGCCTCTTCCTTCTTCTCAATCTTGATTTGAGTTATTGGGATTTCCTCGCGTAAGTTCTCTCCAGAATTAGGGATTCTGTCTTTCGTTTCAGCAAGGGAGGTTAAGACGGACAAAGCTCCAATCAATTTGTCGACTGAACTATCCAAGTTGTAGTATAAGCAAATGTTGGCACATTTGTCAATGGTTGACATCAAACGGGTAATGATATGATCATCAGTAGCTTCCTTGAAAACACTGATAAGCGTATCTATGATTTTATCAACAGTCGATTCAAACAAGACCTTGTCAAATTGGCAAAGTTCAGCCATTGAATACTCTGCCTTAATTTTGGTCGTCAATGCTTGTGAAGAGATCAAATTGTGCCAAGCATCGTCAAACCATTTATCAGTACCGTGGTGCTCTTCAGGCATGATAATCTCACGGTCCTTAATAGTATGATAGATTTTAGCAAGGTACCATTCTGGGAAATCCTTCCCATTGTAGACACCACGTAAATTACGCTTGTAATCATCCAAGAGCATTTGCTTCTTAACTTGAGGATTATGCAAATCAGTATTCAACATAATGATCGAGTAAGACAAAACAAAAACGGAATCCCCGTCTGGTCTAACCACTTCTTCGTCCGTTTCTTCTTCTTTATTATGCACCTGGGAGGCAACATATCTTGCTGCAAAAGTTTCAACAATTCTTTCGATTTGCTGTGATTCACCTGGAAGTCTAAACTTTTTTAATAAGATTCTCAATGCCTCATCCACTCTCATATCAGTGAATTCAAACAAGTTAATGAACTTCTTCAATAAATCAGTGTTTGATGCTTTGGCTAAATACACACCAAGCACTTTCTTGTTCAACCTTCCTGCTCTATTGAAGAAGAATCTTGCAACTTCGTCCTGGTCAGTAGAGTCCTTCAAAAATCCATTTTCTTCTAGAGCCTTTATACCATTCTTAGGACTCTCATTAAGGATATTGGCACATTTAATAAAGGATGTTTTCTTATGCTTATCTTCTATCAAACTTAATAATGGAATTTCTGATGCGTTCTTATTCAGGCTCTTAATACGATCATTAATCCCACTAATAAAAGATAACACACTTTCAAGACAGATAGGAGGGACACTTTCAGTTGTGGCCAATGCTGATTCTGGCAACGACAATTCACAGAGAAAATCAAGAGCTTTCGTAGCCAAGTCAGACTTCTCAAAATCACAATCATAATCAATAAATAAGCGAGTGAAAAAAATCGGAGATCTTGTCCACAACAATGAAATCGACTCCACAAGCATTTCCTTGGAAATTGGTGTTCTCGATAAAACGTTTGCGTCATTGATTGCATCACTTTTCTTATCAGCTGCCTTAGGCAATACTGATTGGAAAATCAATGTAAGAGACAATTCGATTTGAGACTTCAACTGTGGACCTAATACAATAGCCAAAGTGGTAAACACGTGCAAAGAAGCTTGTAATAAGGCTGGGGAGTCGGTAGTAGTCATAATTTGTAATGTATGCTTTGAAATAGGATCTGCAACAAGACTAAACAACAGAGGGTGTTTTGCAATATCCAACCCAGCAACCTCGATTGCAGTACTTATCAAAGACAATGCAAATACTCTTGTACTCTCCATATGCTGATATTGATTTGATGGGGAGATCATTGAAATTAAAATACCAAGAAACTCGTTAATGCACACAATTCCAAATGGTTCCTCCAAGTCTAAGCCATTACTTGATTTTGAGTTTTCTTTTTCAGCTATGACAACATTGTCGGTTGAATCTTTTGGTGTGCTAGAAGTTGAAGGTTCGATATCAGTACCTCCGATTATATCTTCTGGTAATTTGGTATCTTGAAAGTTTGTTTGCAAGTCGTCAATGTGCTCAGTTTCCGGCTCGATGTCCCTGAGCTTATTGAAAATCTTGAAAGTGATGGAAGCCATAGCCATTTCACCTGCTCTTCTCAATACCTCACTTCTTTTCTTATTACATGCCAACGACAAACAAGTCTGTATGACTTCTGATACCACTTCATCCGGTAACAAGCTAGATAACGGGCATTCAATGATTACTTCCAATAATCTCAAAACCTTCAATAAGACCGCATCATCCGAGTTTTGATCAGCAGCTTCAAAACGGCAATGAGTCAATGAAGATATTATCTGGATGAGAGTGCTCTGCAAATTCTTTGATTTGGAACAGATGATTTGGTAGTTGATAATTTTGGAAACCGAGTTCAAAGCTAACGCGGTAATATGGCCTGAAGTGGAAGACGATTTAATTACCAACAAAAAGGGTTGTAATAATGTCAAGCTGTCAATTTCGTAAATGTCGTTGGCTTCTGTCAATATTGATCTCAATTGCAAGAAACTCGAGAACAACGGATTATCATTGCTTGGTCTGGCGCCATGGCTGGATGAAATGTTTGCGGCAAAACCCAAGTTAGATGTCAATGGCTCTTCATCACCACCAAAAATGTCGCCGGCACCCAAAATGGCTGCTACTCCACTCTGTGACCACCTTGTCATTTTTCTCATGGCAGAAGATAAAATCATGCATTCATTGATCATTAATGTGATCGGGTCGATGGCAACACTAGCAATCCCACCCACAGGACCAGATCGGGAAAATGAAGTTGGAGAAGTAGACAGCATTGTGTGTGAGATAAAGTTATTTCCCTACCGTGTTGTTTTTAGATAGATCACTTCTTCTTCAGAAAAAAAAAAGAAAGGATGATAGAGGCTTTTTGACTCTGGTACTATAAGGTACAACAACTCTTCTGCAGATCTATCAACAAAAGATTATATTGCCTTATCTCCCAAAAAATTAGCAGTAAAGGTATCCGAAACAAGTGTGGATCAGGGTCTATATGGTTGCTTCGTTGAAAAGAGTCGAGTTTAGTTTTTTTTCAAAATTCCACGTGCACGACTTTTGGTTTGAGACGTATCAGAACCGCGTCTCGTTCCATTTGCATACATCAAAATTAGTTCTCCGTTCTCCAAACACCAATGTTCAATATATACAGGTTGCAACTAAAATTAAGTATTATATAGAGAGAGAGAGAAACAGGAAAGAGTCCAAAAAAGAAAAAAGGAAAAAATTAAATTTTTCTTTGATAATAGTTTTTAAAGGATGTCCAAGGTAATCTCCATTCCTTCTGTTGTAGTTTAGGGTTGAACACATCGAAATCATGACTTTCCAATTTCTTCAAGTACAAAGTGGTTGGAATCGCTGATAAAAATGGGGTAAAAATAACATCGGGGATATTTTTTCTCCAACGTTTGGAATGTCTTTGGAGTAATTCATCATTTTTGTTTTGCTTGACAATTGTGACGATTTCAGAACGAACTGAATCCAATTTGTTTCTGGCGGATAAAATATGGTCGTTTGCTACTGTAGCAGTTTCAAAAACAATATTTTGAAGCTTCTCTTTTACTTCTTTAATTTCCAGCTCATGTTGGATATGACCCTGCGTAATACGCAATACCGACTCCTGTGACAAGTCGAATTTAGTCATCAAATCAACCGGTAATGTAACTTGGTTTCTTGTCTTGGAGTAGTAATTCAAACCCAAAATCATCGAGCTGATCGAAGTTGCCTGGCCGATATGAGCCGCAATATCACTCACCTGCGACTGCAACGACGTAGAATGTTCTAATAAACTGATTGCTGAAGGCGAAATCGAAGGTGACAACAACAATGCTTGGGTAAGATAATTTATCTGCGAGTATGTTCCTTCTCCGTATGAACAGATATCATTGGTGGTACGAAACGATTTGTTCTGGAGAAAATGTCTCCGTGTCTGCAAGAACCGTTGAAAGTAGGAAATATCCAAGTTCAAATCGTTCCGTAACGCATCTCTTAACAACAAAGCAATTGGTTCTCCCAAATCCTTATTGGAAAAAGGATCTTCGGTAAACACTTTCTGTAACATATCGCTCCAGAATTTAAATTTAATATCTGCTGTAGAAAACCCAAGCGAAGTATTTAATTGGTTTGCAGCCTTCGAGGCAACCGAGCCAGAGTTGCTGCCTCCATCATTAATTTTATTCACCTCTAAATTGAAAGCCCTGATGGCCAAGAATGCATTTCGTGCTGGTTCTGGGATATACTGTGCAAGAATATACGATGATCTATCGTGTGTTTCCAATAAAGTGTTTATGTTTTCTTGGGATTTATGAATCTGATGCTCATAAGATGCCAACACCTTGCTTGTTGAAATAGCTCTTGTTCCACGTTGTCTAGCTACTCTGGCTGTGGATAGCATGGCAACTGTTTGCATAGGTTGATCTTCTATAGAAAGAATCTGGATCTGCAGGAACTATGAGTGCGCCTTTCACGTGATTGTGTTGAAAAGTTCATCGCACCTGAGTATAATCTTGGGTGTTTAATCAAACACGCTAGCGACAGTCAAGTGTTGAGAATGAAGGTTGAAGTTGTAAGGCCACATGCCTACTTGGACATTTCAGTTGGAAATGAACCAGTTGGAAGGATAGTTGTTGAATTATACGAAGAATTGGCACCTTTGGCATCGAAGAATTTCATGGAGTTATGCAGATCTGAACCACCATCATTTAAGAATAATACTTTCCATAGAGCATTGAAAAACTTTGTTATTCAAGCTGGTGACTTGGAATTTGGTGCGTTTGATAAGAGCAACTACCCTTCGCCAAATTCTGGTAAGGGAAACATGTCAATTTACGAAAATGGAGACTTATTCGCAGGTGAAAATATGGAAGCATTGGACGGTCCATTTTTATTATGTCTGGCCAACCATGGCGATAAGGATGCTAACGGGTCTCAATTCTTTATTACTACGTATCCACTTCCTCACCTTACGGGTAAGCATTCTGTTTTTGGGAAAGTTATTCACGGGAAATCGGTTGTCAGAGCCATCGAGAGAGTTAAAACCGATAAGAACAATACTCCTTTACTTGAAAATGTCGTGGTAATCGAAGAATGTGGGTTGTGGGACGAATCCATGCCAATTCCAATCTTTAATGCCAGTTATGATACCCGGGGTGGAGATATCTACGAAGAATATCCCGATGATGATGAACATATCGATAAAGATTCTTCAGAATCTGTTTACATTGCATCGACCAAAATTAAGGAAAGTGGTACTTTACTTTTCAAGGCGGGTGAAAAAAACCAAGCTTTGTTCAAGTGGACAAAGTGCTTAAGATATGTTATGGAATATATCCCTGACGAAGACCAAGAACCAGAATGGTACAAGAAATACGCCGAGTTAAAGAAAAAGCTTTACTTGAACTTATCATTGGTATACTTACAGCTCAAAAAATACCAAAGAGCAGTTGACTATACCGAATATTTATTGAACTTGGACGGGGTAACTTCATCAGACAAGGCAAAGGCACATTTCAGAAAGGGCCAGGCTTTGATAGAATTGAAGAAGTACAAACCAGCTTTCAAAGAATTAAAATCTGCCCAGAGTCTTGCCGGAACCGAAGATCTTGCCATTGAGAGAGAACTCGCAAGATGTGAATCCTTTTTAGAGCAACAAAAGGCTGCCGAAAAGGCAAAGTACTCCAAGTTCTTTAAATGATCATAACTTGATTGCCATTTGTAAAATAGTAATAATAGTAATAATAATAATAATGATAGAAGAGTGAATTACTGTCTATATAATGCAAAATCGGATATGTATGTAGAACTAATGACTCATCAAGACAGGGTATCTTCGTTTCCTGCGCCACGGTCGGCGTCGTTAGAATTAGGTCTAGATGATTCGTTTCCTGGAGTCAGTTCTGAGGTCTCCTGTTGCTCAGGATCGGGGTCAACCAAGCTTCTTAAATTTAAGAAGTCAAGGATCTCGGACTGAGCTCCATTTTCTGTGGTTTCAACTCCGTTTGGTGTTCTTCTACTTGAAACACCAGACGAAAACAACAACTCACTTGCTCTTTGCATTCTGTATCTTCTGAGATAATCGTAGATATGTGTAAATGCATTGTGCTCTAAGCCCTCTCTCTCGGGGGATTGGTTTCCTTCAGCGACACCTAAACCAGACCTAAGAATTCTCCGTAACGGACGTTGGCCATTGCTACCTCCTAATCCAAAGTAATGGAATCTTGGACCTTCATGACGTGGATTAGCAGTAGATGGGGGTGTTGTGTCATCTGTATTCTCATCAACCCTGCTTGGAGCGCTTGCTGGAATATTGATGGTAGTTGGTATAGCATTATTTCTCCTAGTAGCTGTAGGATCTGCAACAGAAGATCTGCACAAGGGGCATGTTGTGTGGTCCTTCAACCAATGAAACAAACAATCCCTTCCAAATATATGACCACATGGCATCTTCGCCGGCCTGTGTCCAAATTCACCGATGTATTCTGAGAGTAATTTCAGTGCGTCGTCACTCGAGTCTGAGGTAGAAGACTCTGTAGCAGTGGTATTTCTTGCATTCGATTGGTATTCTGTAGGCAATGATTGGTTTGCGGATCTCCTCTTCTTAACTGGAACTGACTCATCCTTATCGTCGATTATAGGTTTTTCAATATTGGACTTCAGTATTTCATCAAACGCTTCAAAGCAGATGGAGCAGGTCTGGCTTTCACCCAATTCCGAGGGAGAAACTTCGGGGAAAGACTTGAATTTCCCTACTGTGATACCCTTTTCCTTTCTTAATCCGTTAATTATGCTAGAATAAGCCATGTGGGTGGCGAGCTGGATGAATTCTTGTATTACACGAGGATCTCTATTGGAGGAGTTATTGGGTAATGACATGATCAAGGAGCCGGATCTGTTTGGATTCTGGGGGTTTTCTTCATCGGAATACACATAATTTACCGTTATAATAATTGCACGGTTATTATCGTTGTCGGTCGTCGCTGTTCCTTCCGATGTAGCAGTATTGGCGGGAGACAGCAATGGTGGTGCCGAGTCGGATTCGGCAGTTTCTGCTGGAGGAGTGCTGTTGGGGGTATCTGAGTGATTGGTAGATGAAGTTTGGTTACGATTATGGAAACGGTTGATTCCTAGAAAGTTGTCCATGAAACGCTCGAATATTCCCAACTCGGCTCTATGGTTTCTGGTGTTAGGATTATTGTTGTTGCCGGTTTCTTGCTCTCCCTCCTCTGTGGCCGCAGTGGTAGATGGAGATGGTCCAGGTACAGGTCCAGAAGCATTAGATCTGTCCAGAACGTTCGACTCCTGAACGTTGGGCGGGGTCGGAGACGGGTTATTCCCGTTGTTAGGCAGTTCCGGATTATTGTCGTTGCTACAAAAAAAGACGAGTTAGTATGGTTGGTCCGACTGTTGGGAAGCACAAAGGCTACCCGTTCTAGATCTGTGAATGTCATCTACTTACTTCATATTCTTATCTGCTGCTAGGAGCCAGTAATTTTTGAATACTTTTGGTGTTTGTATTGTTATCAGCGCTTAGGAAACTGGTCAAACTTATTACTGATCACAAGAGTGCTTGATCGGGACTTTTTGTTCCTGTCAATCACCACAATTACGTAACCGCGATTTTTTTTTAAGATTAAATAGCGCTATTAATTTTTAATTTTTAATTTTTTTTTTTTTGTTCGTCTTCAATTTTCTGCTCTACCGTTTTCACCTCTCTCTCTATTTACAGTAATAGAGTACAAAATGGTTGAACTTATTCCCAACTAATTACCAGAAAATGGCTTGTTAACGTAGATCGTAAATATATAAAAAAGGGATTCTAAAATTTTATCATTCCTACAAGAGGAAAACAAAAGCAGTGACTGTAAATAAGCCACAAGCAAGCAATCTTGAAACACCAAAAGACGAAGCAGCGTTCTTGGATCCGGAACCAGATCCCGAACTACCTGTGCTACTGCTCGAGGAGCCGCTTCTGGTTCTGGTATTGGACAAAGTACCAGACCTGAAAGTTATCGAATCAGTGGCAGAAGCTTCGGCTCCAGATCCGGAACTACCTGTGCCACTGGCCGAAAAGCCGCTTTTGGTTCTGAAATTGGGCAAAGTACCAGACTTGTAAGTGATCGAACCAGTGGCAGATGATTCGACTCCAGCAGAAAGAGTAGTTGCACTGTAGCCCGCAGCCAACACCGCATTAGAAACAGAAGAGGATACAACCTCAATATCCTCGTCGTCAGTGTATTTTACTTGAGCAAGGGACACTTGGAAGTCATCCAAGTCGTAAACAACGTATGCATTTCTCAAGAAGTTGTCTCCGAGCAAAACGTAGTTGGTTCTGGGCGATATTGTTTGTGCAACTACCCCCAAGAGACATTGTTGCGGAGTACGGCTAGATAGAGGGATCAACAAGTCGCTCAATGGCACACTGATGGTTACACCGCTAAATGTAAATGAAACCCTGACATTAGGATCATTGGTACATGCCACTTGGTAGTATCCGTTCGAATATTTACCTCCCAAAGCAGAAGCAAGGTTTCTCAACATGGAGAATGGAACGTAAGATAAAGTCGAACCAGTATCCAAAACAGCACCAATAGGATTCTTGGCAATTTGGACACTTTGGTCGGAACTGTTCAAAACAATGCTGTTAAGCACAACTTCAATTCTGATCGCTTCATTGTAGCCCATATACCTGTTGCTGTTAATAATTGGAACCGTTTGCAACTGTCCCGAGTACTTGGCATGATCAACAGCACCGAACAAAATAGAACCGCTCTTGGCACTCTGTGGGCCCAAGTACAATGAATAAAGATTCTTGTTAATCTTCCCTTGGTTTTTCAACTTGAGTGGCAAGTTTTCGTATTGGTATGGGTTGTCGCCAGAACCAGAGTATGTAGTTTCCAAACCGGGCAAACCTATACCCAAGACAGAGACATCGGAACTAGTTTGGTTAACAACGGCAAAGGATAAATTATCAACCGTCAAGTTTCCAACTTCAACACTGTCGTAACCCCAAATCCCAAGAGCTTCAGTTCCATCGGCGTAGGAAATTTCAAATGGAGGGGCGGAAGAATTTTTTTTGAACGAGTCGGAGTCCCCGGTGCTGAAGGAACCATACGAGGTGCAAGTGTTGGTTGTGCCAGCACCGGAACCGGACCCAGAACCAGAGACAAAACCAGAAGGAATGGGAAGGGATGATCCCAAACCGCTTGGCAAAGATCCGCCAGGAATAATTATGATAGTTTCGGAAACGACAGCTTTTGCCTCGGCTTTGGTGGGTTCTTCATCTTCATCAACTGTAGGAGTTGCGGCTTCATCTTTGTTGTTGAGGTTTTCTGCCGAGTTTTTCGAGCCGACGATCACGTCTCTTTTCCTGCCAGAAGAATAAAGACATTTGACATCCAGTGACATCAACCACAAGTCAGACGAACCGGTATCGACCAAACAACCAATCTTGCTCTTGCTGGAGCCGACTGTGAGGGTGGTCATGTAAAAAGTTTGTTGGTTTTCGAGAGTCATCTCGAGTGACGAGCCATCTCTCTTGACAAAATGTGGATGGTCATTGTTGATTGGTGAAAGGTCTGTCTTTGAATTTCCTCTACGAATGTCAAAGTCCAACTTAAATATCTCTGCAGTAGCAGATGCTGCAATCAATGGAAGCACGTACCACTTCATTGCTGTTTTGTAAAAATTTTGGTTTTATGAGTAAAACTTGGCTTAAAGTAGTAAAGAAATGTTACCAAATATATTTATAGAAATATGTACTGCAGATAAAACCATACAGGTTGCCCTGGAAGCCAAGCCCCCGAAATCGAAAAGGGTGACTGCTGTGCCTAAAGGGAGGCAAAATTAGGTAATTTTGAGATTGCCTAGATAATTATGCTTGCATATTGAAAGGGGGACCGCAGCAGGTATGATGTTGATGAGGAGAGGGGGTTGCACAGTGACTTGAATTTGTCAGAAAGGCAGTGCATTACAAACAGAATTCTACTTACTGAACAACAACAATGCAATGATCCCTAGATACTAAACAAATTTTCGACGCTATCCAGATATTTTGTTCTCCTTCAATCTTCCTTGGAATTTCGTTTTAGTTCATGGTTTTGCTTAGTATTTTTAAACATCTGTGCTAAAACTGCCTCAACTTTCGCCAACCCCACTCCTCGTCTACACGTCTAATTGATTCAGCCTGTAGTATCAAATGCTCTCATTCGGTATTTAGGCTATTCGGTAAAAGGTTATACACGTGTTTCAAACGTGAAACATCTGGTTAACGTCATGAGTTCAATCTCCGGTGTCCGGGGTCTCTTTTTTTCCTGTTCGTGTTTACTATCCGTCAGGCCTAGGCTCGCGGCTCCAACCAAAAAAAAGACATGCGCGGTGGTTTCTAACTTGGTTTTCTGTTGATCAATTAAATGTTAATCAATGTTTAATTAGTCTGTGCGTAGATCAGAATGCTCTAAACTGTTGCACCATTAAAGATGTTAAAAGTTTGCTTTTTTTTCATTCTTCGTTAATATGTGCGTTCACCACAGTGCAAATGTAGTCTTCAATCGTGTCTGCATCAAACACGAACCCCGTAAATATGTTACTGCTGCCCTGTATCACCTCATCACTGAAACTGACGGTAGACGTCACAGGTACTGGCTCAGCACCATCATTCGCAACCTTCATGTAGCTGAACATTTCATAGAGCTTTTCAATGTACCTGCCTAAGTTATCCTTCGACCCGAAGAAGTAGTTCAACATTAGATTTTGACTCTTTTCTGAAACACTCTTTTGCAAATGAGCCGTCAGTGTAACGGGATCGCTCCCTAACTCAAATGGCTGCTGTTTCACATTCTCATAAATTTCTCCAATAAGCACAAGTGTTTCCTGGAAATGCTTAACCATATTGAGGTTCTCTTTCAAGAACTTACTGTTAATGAACTTAAAGTACGTGGTCTCGAAGCGGCTCCAGAGCAATTCGAAAATCCACTTCATATCGATATGAAACTTGTTGCAATGACTCAAGACATCCTTTATCACGTAAAGTAAAATCACCTGATAAAAGAGTCCATAGTAAAGTGGCTTGATGAAGTTGTATGACCGGCCCTCAAGCAATTCGAGTAGGCCACGTTCTCCATTAGAATGCTTCATCTCGATATCATCCAAAAAGTTTAAATAATTGAATGTATTAAGGATTGTGGTAAGATATGAAAGAAACCTCAATGATGGGAAGTAAGAGGCCTCAATTCGTATGAAGGTTAACCAACGAGTAAACAGAAATATGGAAGCGTGGTTATTGAGCAAAAGGTCTATATGGAGTGGCTCCACTTTTGTCAACTGTCCCAATTTGCTAGCCTCTTCAACCTTCCGAAACCGCTTAACGCTCACCTCTAATACATTGGAGTACAAGTTAAGATAGCTTCGGATTATTTCTTGGATGGTTTTGGGAGGAGGCCGTGTTCTTTTGTAATACATTATTAACACTTCAAAAAAGTATCTGGTGAATACGTCCGGAATACCCCGAAGGTTTGGACCATAGAGCGATGTCAATAACTTGGAATCGGGAACTATGGTATATTTCAATTGGTTGGAGGCCATGGACGACCCTTTGTACTGAAAGAAGGCAAACTCGAGCTCAGTCAACCTGATTTGAATCCAGAACTTAGCCATAAGCTCAAACTCTTGGTTCTTCGGATATTTGTAATCTTCCTTCCTTGGAATATTAGCTTTTGTTGACTGGGCAGTGGCTGATATAGAGTTTGGATCGTCTTCCTTCTCTGGGTCATCAATCATTTCCATAAACTTATTGTTCAACACCACATAGTTCAACAAGGTGTTATATTCCAAATAATTTTCCACGATCAAGTTGTCATATGTGTAATAGTTTTTTATCATGAAGTAGAAAAGCATCAAGTACAAAATGTCGGTGATTGTTTCATACCGGTGAACCTTGGATTTCAAGAACTTAGATATCTTTATCCAATTCTTAACAATGTCTTCTTTGGGGTTAAACATCGAGCGTTCAATTAATATATTTTTTAAGTTCTCCTTCTCGAACAACAACCCAGAAGCACACACCAAGAAGACCAAACTTAATGTTCTCAATTCGACCAAGTTAAAGGTGTAGGTTTTGCTGATATCCTGATCATCAAACGACAAAATCTTATTGTAAACATTCAAGAACTTCTTGCGAAGTTCAACTTGGTCACACAACTCTAGTAATCTTTCGTTTTCGCATCTCATATAATATTTGTGCAACACATCGAATGTGCCGAAACTGTTGGGAAGTAAGCTCTTTATCCGTCTGAGATCGATCGCTGAGATTTCTATTAGTTCTTTCTCGTCTTCAAGCAATTGTCTATCAAGACTGTCAAGGTTCGTTTCGTCAAGAGAGTATTTGGCTGGGCTGAGAACGCTTACCGGTGTTTGTGCATGATGATATGCCGGTGTGGCCGGGGTAGCCGGCGTTGCTGGAGTGACAGAGGCTTGATTTAGTGGTACTTGAGCCTGGATGGGAACATTTGATGGTATTCTGTTAGAAGTGATGTATGGCTGGTTAGGTTGGGGTGGGTAGATGGGGTTTGGAAACGATGGGAGTACATTATTGACTGGGTATGAGTATCTTGCCTGCAACATTCCGGTATTCACCGGGTATTGGCTAAAGTAATGCGGAATTGGCATAGGGGGAAGTTTGGGGTACTGATATGAATTGGTATGGTTATTTCCGGGAAAATGGCCATTGTAGTTGTAGTGTATTTCGGAATAGGTTTCACCTGGATCCTCATCCTCGCTTTCTTCAACGTTATTAAGTCGGTTCAACTTTTTATTGATGGAACGGTTCCTCCTCTGTTGGATTTTATTCATCTCTTCCAGAGAGGGTGGTCTTGGCGGATTTTGGAGACACTTGCCAATGCGTTTGAATTTGATACATGAAGAACAAGGAATCTGAAGGTCACATTTGATCTTCAAGAGCTTACAGCAGCCACAGCTATAACTCCTCCTTTGCCTTTTCTTCTTGAATAGATCCATTTAATGCGATGACGAACGTATGAAGCAACAATATCCGGTCTTATGTTCCAAGTAAAATATGTCGATCGGTGCGTGAGATACGGATGTGAGCGAAGTTCAGGCGTACACTGCCTAAGATAAAAGAGATGACTATTGAAAGCAAAAAAATCACCACTGGTATTAATCCAACTTCACGATGGGCAAAGTGTGATCCCGACAACAAGAAGAATGAAGAAGAAAAAGGCTTTTTTTCTGAAAGATGTCTCCAGTCAAGAAAAAAGTAAAACTCAAAATGTGGTGAAAAAGTGCTATCCGGAATTATCGAACTTTCAGCTACATAAATAATAATAATATCTGAGTGAAAAAATAGACCAGATGTAGAGAGCATACCGGCAACTACAGGAAATATGACACATGTCTCGATAACAAGGATGATACACAGGCCGTTGGTTTAGATGCGAGAAGGGAGGTCGCATTTGGCAATTACTCAAGATTATCAAACAAACTTCAGCTGGTTAGCCAGCTGTCTTTTTTTTCCTTACTGGATTTATACTTGCTTGCACTGACTGACTTTTTTAGTCAATGAATAAAATATCGGTTTTTGATCGTGTTTCGGGCAGCATTATTTGGCTATTGAAATGCACTACAGTCAAATTTTAAGATACATAAAAATAAAAAGGGTCTCAGCAGGTGACAAAAATAACTTTGATGTACTGCTCGTATTCCAAGACGAACTACCTAAAATTCTGGGCATCCCCAAAACCTAATATCAATTAAAATAACGATCCAAAGCCCCCTTTTAATTCCAACCTACTCCTAATATACAGAGCACCAAGACACCTCTATCCTCACCAACCTTTTTGTCAATTTTATGTAATGGTCATGACATCTAAATATTAAATCAAGTGAGCGCCCAAATTCCAATCATATTTTTTTAAAAAGATGTATGAATGATGTTCTTTTTTTACTGCTTTTGTGCGATAAATGATCTAGAACGCCGTGTACAGCCGTGGATTGACGTTGGCGGGGGGCCATCGTAAATAGACATAGATTCGGCAGTTCCGGTTAATTCGGATACTAAATTTACATCCGTCTAGGTATGGCATGACAGTATACAAAGAACAACAGCGTAGAGCATGTACGTTACTTATTTGGTGTTTCGCTTTGCAAGGTGCTTGTTTCGGATTTTCCGGGGATATATACCATGTTACCTTTCATGTCTAGTCAAGAAAAGTCATTGAGCACAATAGAAGGTTACAAAAAAATTTTATTGAATTCATGTAGTAGGCCTATTGTTTGGTTTTTTTACTTCGTCTTTCTACGGCACCAAGCCATTCCACTGCGATTTTAGAAAAAAAATTCTGCTGTCTTCGACATGTCTTCTACAAAAAAAAAGACTGGCATGAGGCCGCGCGCGCGTGAGGATGAGACTTAACTTGTGGATCATCTGCCAGCGCACGCACCTCATAAAATTAAATGTCGGTTTTTTCCCCCCCCAGCTCCATAATTTGTGGGTAGCGCACGACTTTTAACAACCAATTGCGTTCACAGAAAATACCAATTACTCAAAAAAAACTTTCAGAAATTCATACTGAAGGAGGTTGAAATTTTGTAGGCAGAGTCAGCTTGTGCTATACCTTTCCATTCACTATCCATATTCTGTTTGAAGTCTCTGCAATGCTTCCAAGAACATTGAAAACTGCATCAGGCAGAACTGCCTCTGGGATCAGAGCTACTGCTAGACTCTCAAGATCCTTCACATCGTTTTCCCCATTAAGAACTGAGGAGTTGGTCGACTTGTCCCAGTTGCCCAGAAGAAAGCCAACCGACATCCATGTCCCATTGGTGAACCCTACTGAAAAATACAAGGTCCAAATTGAAGAATTACACAAGTTCGGTACCTATATCATGGCTTGCATGCCAAAGTACATCCAACAGTTCTCGGTCTGGAAAGATGAATTGACGATATATGTAGCACCATCTGCTGTGAGACCAGTGATGGTTTTCTTGAAAAACCACACTTCAGGTCAATTCAAGTCCGCTGTCGACGTTACTGCAGTCGACTACCCATCCAGAACCAACAGATTCGATGTTGTTTACAATTTGTTATCTGTCCGTCATAACTCCAGAATCAGAGTTAAAACCTACGCCAGTGAAACAAGTTCCGTTCCTTCCATCGTCCCAATCTTCCAGGGTGCCAACTGGTTTGAAAGAGAAACATACGACTTGTTTGGTATTTTCTTCGAAGGCCATCCAGACTTGAGAAGAATCATGACTGATTACGGTTTCGAAGGTCACCCATTGAGAAAGGATTTCCCAACTACTGGTTACACGGAAGTCAGATACGATGAGGAAAAGAAGAGAGTTGTCTACGAACCATTAGAATTGACCCAAGCCTGGAGAAACTTCACTGTTGGTTCCTCCGTCTGGGAACAAGTTGGTGAAGGTAAGGACTTCACCCCAGAAACTTTCAAGTTACCTACTCCAGAACCAGAACCAACTGAAGAAGAAAAGAAATAATTCTTCTAATGCATTTTCTTCCATACTATTTATCTTGCTCGTAGATAACAATAAAAAGAATATAAGAAGCAACGACACAAAACTAATTCGTACTTTAACGCACCCTTTTTTTTCTTTCATCTTTCTAATGGTAAATGAGCCAAAAGGCTTCTAGCTCAACGACTTGATTTCTTCGTTCAATTGACTCAATTCGCTGTTCTTTTGGTTCAAGAACTCTTCCAATGTCAGCACCTGCTGTTCAATCGAATCAATATCGCTCTTGACAGCAGACAAATCTTTCGATCCGGTTTGCTTTCCAGCATTGTTCAACCTATCCTGCTTGTATTTCAACAACTGTTCAAATTCGTACTTTATTATCGATAGCTCGTTATCGTTCTCTTTCTTGGTCCCATTCAGGACCTTCTCCAATAAACTCTCCAAGTCGGTCAACTCACGTCTCAATCTGACTTCCTCCCAGTCTACACCCTCGGTAGCTGAGAAATCAGTACCTTTTTCGTTGTTTCCCTGACCAATCTTATTCAAATAGTCACTTGCAAATGACTTTTTGGACATTGAAGTGGATACAGGCTGTGGCTTGGGCTTGACGGAGTTCAAGTCGTAGCTAGGAGCTTCCTTGGAAAAGGTTGCTCTTAATGAAGCTGGCACTCCGCGTGGTATTCTCTTGCCATTTTCTCTCTGGTTCAAGATATGTAAGAATACCAAGACCTGGTCTTTATCAATAGTTTCAAAAGACTTTGGGTTAACTAAGTTCCATGCTGATGATATGTCGCTCTTTGGAACCTTTTGTAACGAGTTGTAGAGGGATCCCAACGAGTCAAATCTGACTCTGCCATAGGAATCGGAGTTCGAGTTGTAGATGGTTTCGTAAGTCGCTTTGTCGGTGGGAGAAATGTACCAATCAAAGTCGTCACTCAATCCATCTTCATCGTCTTCATAGTCAAACCCACTGTTGGATGATTTGTTATTGATTGCTTGGTTGGCTTGGATTAAGTGTGACTTGGACGAGGGAATCAACCAGCCAGGCAATTCGCCAGGAATTGACGTGATCGAGCCATTCACCAAGTCAAAAATAAGTCTCATAGTAATACAGAACTCCTCAAAGTCCAACTTACCATCGTTGTCAATGTCACTCAATTCCCAAATCTTTGACAACTGCGAGTCTTGGAGTCGGGAGTTCTTTAACACTGGCGACACCTTTTCGCCAGTTACCTTGTTGTCAACTGGACTCAAACCTTGGAATATCTCCCAGTACTTCTTAATTTCCCATTCTTCTAATCGTGGCATTGTTGTAGGGGGGTTACGAGGAGGACGTTCCAAGCGGGTATCTAGGATTATTTTGTTCCTCCATTTGGTTTCGATTTGCTCACAAAATTCAGCTGTTTATTGCGGTCCTGGTGCAACTTTCCTGGTGCAAATAAATATATAAGGAATTCAAAGAATACTTCTTAATTTGCCATAAAATCAATAGTCACAGTTTCCCTTCGCAATTCCAATGATAATTAAATGACAAAGTGATGAAGAGTTTTTCTAATTTTAATGCTAATTTTGATATAAAAAATACTAAATATTAAAAAAACTGGATAATTTGGGGTGACCGACATAGTATTAAGGTTGGTCATTTATATCTCCACTTCCCTCCCTCTTAAAGTTATCTTTCAATTAATATCAAATATCACGTTTGACATAAACTAATAGCTTATTTTATATATATATATATGAATAATATTGGTATGTAATGTCCATGAATAATACCTCAATTTAGCTTTCATCATCATCTATTGCAAAAGTATATCTCAGAAGGGATTCTGTTTATGAACATAAATATGTACAAAAGCGGGCGGTTAGTGTAGTGGTTATCATTTCTGCCTTCCAAGCAGGAGACATGGGTTCGATTCCCGTACCGCTCATATTTTTTTTTTATTATCATTATTAGTTGTATTTGTATTCATCTGGAGATTTTACATGGATTCAAGTAAAGATCAAGTCATTTGCTTTTATTAACGGTCTATGTACATGTTATTTATGACTCTTCATCTTCTTCTATGTTGTCATACTTCCCTTCCAAAATGTCATTGAGACTATCTTGGATATAAGAACTTTCTTCGTCCATAGGAATTTGACTCAACTTGCGTTCACTTTCATAACCTCCCATTACCGTCTTCATTTTCCAGCCGAATTCCTTGAAGCTGGAAACGTCCATGATCCAGCACGAACCAAAAATGAGCATCGAAGAGACAGAACCACATAACATTGTGCCACTACCCACAGCTACAGCAGCATCGGTGGCAAAGTTGTAACTCAATGGAGGTGAATGGTTTCCTTGAAACAATGTAGGGACATATTGTCTGGTAATGGTGGACTTGTAGGCGAATCGAGACACGAATATCAGGATGGCGGCAGAACTGAAAAACAAGACAGCCTGTTTCTTTCTCCGTTGAATGTACTCAGCTGAAGCATCAGCAATCTTGAAATTATACTTTTCCAACGCCTTTAACGGCTTGTTACTGCTTTCCATAGTTGAGAATTTCAATATGGTTTTTTGTTAGTTAGTGAGCGATGAATTGGCTCTTGCTCATTTGAATATTTTAGTTAGTGCGCACCAAAACCGACAAAAAATGTTCATGCTGAAAATAATACATTTTTTTTTAAAAAAAGACTTAAAAAACAGTAATAAAAAAATAGGAGCTATAAAAAAAGGTTTTTCTTCTTTAAAACTAAAAAAGGACGGCTCAAAACGTGCACCAAAGAAGACACAAGTTAATCTGGAATATGCTGCCCGAAGAATTGAAATCTCTTTGATGAGATGAGATGACATCCCGTTTATAGGAATCAAAAAAAAAATAATAATTTTTAAAAAAAAGGACATTTAGTGAAATTCAGATTTCTTCTTTGAACAAACCACCCTTATTGGCGTCTTCTCTGCTGATAGATAAGTCGTCTTCGTAGTCTCCAACACTGGCGAGAGATTGAGTCGTAGATTGCTTAGAAGGTCCCTTGGCACGAGCGTCACTTGCAGCTGGCTTTGTGATTTCTACTGGCTTAGAAATCGAGCCAGAAGCAGCAGCAGTTGCTGCAGTGGTTCTGACCTTGGCAGGAGAAGCTGAAGCTGGAGCCTTGAAGAAATTGCTTAATCTTCTCAAGGCTTTCTTCAGCTTCGAGTTTTCACCCAGCTTCTTTGCTGCCTCAGTGGTCTTCGAAGCAGCAGCAACCGCGACTTCTTTCTTTGGTTTAACCTTGGGTGCTTCGTCAACCACAGGAACTTCCTTATGCTTAGGTGCTTCAACCGAGAATAACGAACCAGTGTCTTTCAATTTACCTTCGTCAATGTCTCTCGTCATGTGTTCAGGCAATTCAGCATTGATCTTGTGCTCTTCCTTGACCTTGTTGTCAAGCTCACGCTGAATCTCTTCCTTCTGCGCAGACTTGTTGATCAAGTGCTCTTCCTTTTGCTTGGTCAATTGCTCAAACTCGCCATCAAGCTGCTTCAGCAAGCCTTCGGAATCCTTCAACACAGTAGCAGACTTGGTGTTCAACTCGTCTACATTCTTGGAGGTTTCTTCATGCTTCTTTTCAGCATCAGCCAAGTCAGTGGTGTATGTCTCGATGTGCTTCTTGGTCTGCTCCAATTGTTCAGTTATAGAAGCCAACTTCTCCTCGTATTCCTTATTCAAGTCTTCTGCAGTAGTAGCTTCCGTCTTCAATGCATCTCTGGCCTCAGTAACTTCCTTCAACTTGGCGTTCTCTTGTTCCAACTCGTCCAAAAGTGGCTGCAACAATTCATCCTTCTCAGCTTGAGCAGCTTCCAATTCAGCCTTACGGCCAGCAATAAGTCCGGCTTCCTCAGAATCAATGCGGTCTTGATTGGCTTTTTTCTCAACTAAAAGAGCTTCCTTTTCAGCAGCATACTTTTCTTCCAATTCCTTCAACTCAGCCTCCTTTCCAGCCACTTCTTCGTGTCTTTCCTTCTGGTGATCATCAAACAAGGCGTCTTCAGAACGCTTCTTATCTTCGTTAGCTAGAACCCTTTCTTGCTTGGCTAATTCCAAAGCGGCCCTTTCTTCACTCTTTGCATATGCCTTTTCTTCGAGAGAAAGATGGTAGTTCTTGGTGGCATCATACTGCTTTTGTTTGTTGAGGAAATCGATATCTCTTTGGGATTCAGCCTTTTTGTCAAGATCATTCAACACTGGTTGAACAACACTGCTGGCCAATTGATCCAATTGTTCCCGAGTAATGGTCAAACCACCACCCAACTCAATGACTCCGGCCTTGCTGTTTCTAATTCTCTCGTCACTGTTCTTCTGGGCAACAGCCAATGCCTTGGCATACAATTGGGCTTGGGCTCTCAAGTCTGCCGGTGAGCTGGAGTTGAGAGAGTTCAATCTGCCTTGAGCATTGGCGTTAGCGACAGCCAACAAGTTAGCACCAACAACATCTCTAGCACTGAAGGTCTGGGTTCGGCGTTGGGACGAAACTTGGTCGGAGAAACCGCTACCGTGCTTCAACGAGGCCGCAGCGCCGTTAGCAGCCAAGGTTTCCTCGTCTTCGGTCAAGTATTCCGATTGAACCTTCAAACCGGATCTGTAGTCCAATTCTGGGTTGAATCTCGAGTTCAAGGACTTGGTGGAGTTCTTGTTGGCAACCTGGGACACCTTGCTAATATCAAAGGAGGACGACGTGGAATTGGTAACCAAGCCGCTTCTCTTGACGTCACGTTCAGGATTCGTTCTGGAAGTCATCGTGAAGGTGGAGTTCTGAGAAGCAGCTTTGTAGATGGCGTCACCCTTCAATCCACCACCAATGCCGGTGCCGACAGACAGTGTCGTCGAGGTGGTGGATTTCATGGTGTTGGTTCTGGTACTCGACGTGGCAGCAGCATCGGCAAAACTGTCGGTACGTTCTCTTTTCCAAGCCAGAATATTCAGTTCTTTTGCTGCCAAGGCAGCGGTGTGGGCTTCTTGGGCCACAGTTCTTTCGTACGAAGGCTTGACTGTCAAGTCAGCAGATGCAGCAAGCAAGGCAGCGGTGTCGGACGCGTTGGAATTGACACCAACGGAAACAGCACTCGGAGATGTGTAGATCCCCTGCTTCAATTTCTGCTGGTACAACGCCTGCTGTGATAAAGGCTTCCCGTTCGTTTGGTATATGGAGCGAGACATGCTGGTCTGTTTCTTTTTCTAGAGTGGGAGTGGGAGTGGGAGCGGAATTGAAAGGGTGTGAAGGTACGTTTTAGCGTGGTTCAGGCGTATCAATGGGATAAAGTTTGTCAAAAACCTTATACTTGCTGTGGTATAGTGGGCAGTACTACGGTGGATCACGGCGTGGTATAGTGTTTGCTAATGACCTCCCTTATTCAACAACGAAAGTTCGCCTGAAATTATCGAAAACTGCAGGTAGGAAAAATGAAAGATTTTATTTATATGCAGGCATCACGCGCCCCGTCTCCATAGAACCATGTTTTCTCCTTCCTATCTCGTCACTCATGAACAACAAATTGGGAATATTGCTGTGTTGAAAAAAAAAAATAACAAATTGCAAATGGCCCAATTTGAATCGACAGCACCGTAAAAAAAACTCCTTCATGGTTATCAGACAAAAAACTCAAGCTCAGAACCTACACATCAAAGATACTGTACTTCTCAAATTATCTATAGTTTATCTAGACTAGTTATTTGTAATAGGACCAGCCACAGAAGATCCACAGAGGATCAACATTATTTTTCTCTCTAAAGTTTCTTTGCTGCCGCCTTGGTCATGAGCTTACATACGTCATTGCACGCAAATCACTTTCCATGACTATTGGGAAAATTTAAAGAGATCAAAAATAAAAAAAAATGGACGAGTCCGGAGTCGAACCGGAGACCTTTCGCATGCTAAGCGAACGCGCTACCAACTACGCCACACGCCCAATTATATATGATTAATGTGATAGGTTTTTTTAACATTAAGTAATTTACCAGATTTGCAGAGTTTTCTTTCAATTATTCTATTATTATTGACTGTCTCTTTTACTGGGCCAGTCTATTTCAAGAATTGTGATATAATTCCAGTACATACAATAACTGAATCACATTCTTTTTTGCAGCTGATTATCACTGTCTGCAGGATATGCTGGTTGTTACATTTAATTTATCCCTTTCGGGATAAATTACAAAAAAAAAGGTAAACACATTAGACCAACGCATAATTGTGGGTCAAAAAGAAAGTGTAACTACCTCATCCATTGCTAAGTGATCAGGATGGCTAGAGTATCGACCAGTGTGTCTGATGCCTTGTTAAGGAGGAGACGGGAAAGGGCCGAGGAAGATGCCAGGGGAAGGGTTTCGCTGCGACCATCAGCACAGAATTCGCGGGTTCCATCGGTAACAGGTCAACGCGATATCGGCATCTATAGAAACCAGCCAGGCGATCCGCTCAGGACAGCTAATAGAACAACAACTCCAAAGAGACGGTATCGTCCCGGAAGGACGGCCATGAATGAGATCAGAAAGTATCAGAGGTCAACCGATTTATTGATAAGAAAGTTACCATTTGCGAGATTGGTCAAAGAGATTGCAGAGCAATACATCGGTTATGATTACGGCATGAGATGGCAATCCAACGCAGTGTTGGCTCTTCAGGAAGCATGTGAGGCATTCTTGGTGCATTTGCTTGAGGATACTAACCTCTGTGCTATACATGCCAAACGGGTCACCATTATGCAAAAGGATATACAGTTGGCCAGACGAATTAGAGGTCAGATATAAATATGTTGTTGTTTTGTTGCACAGCTACCCGCTGGTTGTTGTGGTGGTCATAAAGGATTTGGGAATGTAATCTATGTAAGTTATTTTTAATTCATTTTTAATATGTTATTTTGGGTTATTGTTGTAGTTTTTGTACGATAAAAGGAAGTGATTACTTTTATTATTATTATTATTAATTAATTAACTGGTCAGTAGTAAGGTTAGATTGACAAGGCGGAGGAAGTAAAATTAATACAACAAAAGAAAAGTAGGAGAATTGGGTTGGTGGGAGAAAAATAATATATCAATTAAATCATAATCAGGAAGGGAAGCTTCGGGGATATCGTAAGATACGATTAGGAGGTGTCACCAACTGTGGCAAACCAAATTGGGCTTATAATAGCATTAATGGGGTTCAGGGAGCCTACCATTTAATTCAAAAAAAATTTCTTTTATCCTTTTGATATATGAATGTTTCCCAATTGGGAAACTATTCGTCAAACGATTCGTTCAGATTGGCTGATATTCATCACATGACATGCAGCCTCATTATACCTATTTTTTCGCACGATGCTGCAGAAAATTGTTGAAAATGAGACCCGTAAATTGACGATCCCCAAGGCAACGCCAATTTTCAAGCACGGATAAGGAGAATACGCGCACTTAATCCACGGTTGTGGACCATGATTGGAGGAAAAAATTAAAATAGAGGCAGGTTATTGTGTTTCTCTTGACGATGACAATGGCTTTTAGTTATCATCCCCTCGCCGGTTAAAGAGCTTTTCAGGGGCCCCACACAAGAGAATATTAATAAATGTATAATCCCAATTAGTTTTCAAAAGGTCTAATTACTATTTCAAATCCACCCTAAGAAACCCCAATTCAGGTCCCTTTGAAGGTCGATATTTATTTTTTTCTTCTACACCAAAACCTTTCCCTTCACACGGTCCCTACCTTCCGTTCCATGTCGACCAGCGTAACTACTACGAAAAAGAAGAAACTAGTTTATAAGCAGGATCCCGATGGGGTGTTTCGACTCATCAAAGCCGATACAGATGCAAGGATCGCTACGACACCAGCGCCAGCAGCAGCAGAAAGAATCGAATCCGAACAGAAAAAAGTTGACAATTACCTCAATGAACTCGTCGATTGTTCGTACAAGGTACAATCACCCGTAGGCAAAGCCTTTTTGCTTCTGTCATCCGGCTCGTCGCCCACAACCGAAGCATCACTTCCAGGGGCAGGCGCGTTATCGGCTACGGTACCTGCGCCGAAAACGGCAATTGACCACGGGAAAAAATCCATCCCGAAACAGGCTTCAAGTAAACAACCAGCATTTATCAGCGACGCGGGGACAGAAGCACCACAGCAACCTCCGCTACCGCCTGCCAACTCTTACTCGAGTAATATCAGAGCATTTTTTATCAATATGGCCAACGGTGACACCATTTCACAGGTCAGACAGTTTCATCCGCAGAGCTTTGGGCTCGGGATCATCGCGGCGGGCCTCATAATTCGGCTCCAGCCTCTCCTCATTCGCTACGCTTTGATCCTGTTCAACTTGGTCAAATTTGGTCTCGTATGGGGTGGCATCTTGGGTGGTGCTTGTTGGTACTTGGGAATCATCAAGAGTAAAGATACGGAAGCTATCACTGCCTTTCTTAACGGCCTCAAATCTCGCATCGTCGCCCAACCGCAAATCCCTTCCAGTCCTCCCAGCCAGCCCATCAGCCCCACGGCGGTTGCCCACATGGACCTGGTGCCCCACCACGAACAAAACGAAGATTTTAGCTCTTTCCCTCTTAGAGTTGCCACTACTGCTACCGAGACAAAGCCACCAGTGACTCCTACTACAGAAAGAAGAAACCCCTTGACTCGTGTTACTCCGTTCAAATACATCCCTCCAGCAAAACAGAACGCGCTCTCTGGCAAATCGAGACACTCCAGTACCCCAGATTTACACGACCATACCACGTCACATGCGCAACAGCCCAAACTCACCCGCATCAACACTGAACCAAAAGAAATCCACAAGAAAAAGGCATCCCCCGAAAGAAGGGCCTGGACCCGTAATGGACTGATCGAATCGTCCAGCTCACTTGGGTCCCGGACTTCTCCTCATAAGGATTTGCCTCCCCATCCACGAATTTACGAAGAATTACCATTTATTAATGAAGTGCGCTTGGTCAGCAGTGCCGACGAGGAAGTTGAGTCGTTGCACCGACTGAACACCACAGCAAGCAAAAAGTCTGTCTTGGGCACAAGACAACATTACGATACATTTCTCGCTAATGTCGGAGAACGCGATTAGTTAGTTCTTGATAATTAGAAACCGATACTCAACTTTGACATGTGATTTATCTTTTTCTTGTAATGCTCTTTGATAAGCGTACGTTTTTTGTAATGTAAAGTTCTTTGGTTCGTGCGTGCGCGTGCGCTTCGTTGAATCGGTCTTTTTTTTGCAGCTATTTTGTAGTGCGCCGGGACAAAAAAAGTATCAACAAAAAAACCTAACAAAAAATCTAGAAACCAGCACCAAACACCAAACCCACTCACTCAAGCAAAACCATGCCATTATACAAAGAAGAGTCGTTTCTTGTGGTGCACACAGGATCGGACCATACGATTTTCAGCTTTGGCTTACAAGATTCCTTGGCTCCACTGCAATTTAAAATACCTTCGGTGGTTTACCAAGACCCAACCACCAAAGAGTACAGTGCGCAGCCAAGTGACGGTACGGTCGAAATACATCCTATAAAAGCATCAAAAATAGTTGATTTGGATGCATTCAACCACTTGTTGAAGATTATTCTCCAGAGTATAATCAAGAAGCACCCAATTATCACCATTAACCAGATCCCATTGTTACTCATCAGCCCATCCTTGACATGGTCCAGAAGCCAGATCGAATACATCACCAAGTACGTGATAGAATCCTTAGAATTCACGGCCTTTAATATCTTGGACATTGCCCTCGGTGCCACCTTCGGGGTGGGCTCTGCTACAAACTCTGTTGTTGTCAATGTCGGCAGAGAAGCTGTCCAAATTGTGCCAGTTTCGGGGTACCAGGCAGTGAAGTTTGCTGGCAAGTACATCACGTCATTCGGAGGCCAAACTATTAACGAGGAAATCAAGAAATTGTTACCACACCTCTCAGACCAACAGGTTGAAGATTTGAAGACGTCAGGAATCTACGAAGTGTTGAACACTCACCAGAACTCGTTTTACTCGTTGGATGACTTGAGCAAGATAGGAAAGAATGATGATGACGAGCAATTTGATGTAGCCAAGTTGGTTACTGACGGAGAAGCAAAGCTGGTAGAAGAAAAGCCAAACAGTGAGCTCGAAAGCAACTCGTTTGTTGACTCAAAGACCAACGAAAAGATAACTGTGGGTAAGGAAAGATTCCAAGGGAGTGCTCAGTTTGTTGAAGCTCTTGCTGATGCAGTTTACTCTACTTTGAATGCGGTGCCAGATGCAGAAAAGAGACAAGACTGTTACGACAACATTATTTGTATTGGATCGACATTCAACATACCTGGTCTTAAGGAAGCACTCTTGATCAAGCTTACGGAAAAGTACTTGGTCAGGGAAGCAGTGCAGGCCAAGGCGAAGGGTAATACCGGTGGGGCGAACTCGGCGATTTTGGCTTACCAGCAAGCTGAAGAAATGACCGATACCGAAGGCACTAACAACTTGGACCAAGTTCCAAGCTCAATCAAGCTTGCCAAATATCCGGAATATTTCCCTGAGTGGAAGAAACCACGGGAATCGGGAACTGCCTGGAACGACGTGTACTTTTTGGGTGCCGAGATCTACGCTAAGCAGATTTTTTCCAACAACTCTAACTACGGAAAAGAGTTGTTTGTGGATAGCGATGTCTACGAAGAAAGTGGACCCCAGAGTATATGGAATGCCAGCATATAGAGTACCTCGTAAATTGTATTAATAGTATAAAAAAAAATTTAAACACCAGCTTCTAAAAGATTGTAATGTACAGGACACAGTTTTATTGTTGGTACACGTCCAAACGCGTCTTGCCCCAGATCCATCTCACTTAGTTGTATGCTTCGAGCCATTGGCACACGAGTGTATTTCAGACAGTATTTATTCCTGAGGATGGCTCAACAACAAAGTATTGCACGCTTTTTTGGTGGTGGTGGTGGTAGTAGTAGGAGTAAGACTGCCAGTCCAGTTAATAAACGAAAGGAAGAACCGATCGCCACACCACTGCCGGTTAAGAAGAGTAAAGTTGAAACAGAGCCTGAACCTGAAGTTAAGTCAGAATCGCCTGCTGAATCTACCTCTAAAGATAATCAATTATCAGATGCAAAGAAACTTATCGAATTATCACAGAAAGAGCAAGACAAACATAAGGACGACAAGCTTGGCAAGATCCCATACGCCAAAATCAGTGAAGTGTTTGAAAAGATTGAAAATGAATCACTGAGATTGAAAATAACTGCCATAGTGTCACAATTCTTCCTTGAAATTCTTCAGCAATCGACACCAGACAAATTAGTCAAGGTTGTCTATTTGTTCATCAACAGATTAGGCCCCGATTACGAGCCAGACTTGGAACTTGGCCTTGGAGAAACGTTACTTATCAAGGCCATCAGCGAGTGTTATGGACGACCAACCACAAAAATCAAAAAGGATTACCAACAAGTCGGTGACTTGGGTATTGTGGCCCAGAAATCAAGATCGGGTCAACCAACCATGTTCAAGCCTGCCCCCCTCGATGTTGACCAGGTGTTTGAGAACTTAACCAAAATTGCCAAATCTACCGGTAAGGACTCACAAAGTCGTAAGATATCCACTATTAATAAGATGTTAACCGCATGTTCTATCAAATCAAACGAAGCCAAGTTCTTGATCCGTTCATTGGAAGGGAAATTGAGAATTGGGTTGGCAGAAAAGACTGTATTGATTGGATTGGCACAAGCTTTTGTCACCCATGAGGCCGGAAGCAAACGTGTCAATCCAACCAATTTGACCGAGGCTGAAGATATAATACGAGAAGCATTCTCTCAGATCCCCAACTACGAAATTTTAATCAATAATGCACATACCTATGGTATAGCAAACTTATTGGAACATTGTCAGTTGTCGCCAGGAATTCCATTGAAACCAATGTTGGCCAAACCTACCAAATCTATTAGTGAAGTGTTGGATCGTTTCCAAGGTGAAGAATTCACCTGCGAATATAAGTACGACGGAGAAAGAGCCCAGGTTCACTTACTTAGTGACGGCGAAGTGAGAATTTACTCCAGAAACTCTGAAGACATGTCCCAGAGATATCCCGATCTTATTTCGGTCGTGAAGGATTTTATCGGCCAGCAACAGGATTCAAAGATCACATCTATGATTCTCGATTGCGAGGCAGTGGCATGGGATAGGTCTGCAGAAAAGATATTACCGTTTCAAGTATTATCGACTCGTAAGAGGAAGGATGTGGACGAAAATGATATCAAGGTTCACATTTGTTTGTTTGCGTTTGATTTATTATACTACAACGAGACTTCCCTTATTACCAAATCATTGAAGGACCGTAGGGATATTATGTTTAACAATATGAAACCAATTGAAGGGAAGTTCCAATTTGCAACCAGCAAAAATTCGTCCAATTTGGATGAATTACAAAACTTTTTAGACCAATCCGTGAAAGACTCTTGTGAAGGATTGATGGTCAAGATGCTCAACGGTACAGAGTCGTACTATGAGCCATCGAAGAGATCCAGAAACTGGCTAAAGTTAAAGAAGGACTATTTGGAAGGTGTGGGAGACTCTTTAGATCTTGTGGTTATTGGTGCATATATTGGTAAGGGTAAACGTACTGGAGTGTACGGTGGGTTCTTATTGGCATCTTACAATGACGACAGTGGTGAATATGAAACTACTTGTAAGATTGGTACCGGGTTTTCAGATGAAGACTTGGCATCAATATATTCCAAGTTAAAGCCAACTGAAATTGCTCAGCCTAAACTGTTTATCGTCTATGACACCAACAACTCAAATGCCAAGCCAGATGTATGGTTTGAACCATCAATGGTTTTCGAAGTCTTGACAGCTGATCTTTCCTTGAGTCCAATTTACAAGGCAGCACACCAGGAATATGGCAAAGGAATTTCACTTAGATTCCCACGTTTCTTAAGAATCAGAGACGATAAAGGGATCGAGGATGCTACTACTTCTACACAAGTGGCTGAATTCTATGAAAGACAAGCAAATATTAATAATTAAATTTGTATCTAAGTGTATGCAACTTATTATTTTTCTGAATATTATGGATAATACTCTACAATACAGTAAATTTAAATCAAGATTGTAGGATGCTAATTCACCTACACAATCAGATTACCTGCTACAACAATTTAGACACAACTTTTTGTATTTTTAGTCTTACAATAAAATGTAATTTTTTCGTCAGGAACAAGAACAATTTTAAATATAGTCTACAATGTTTAAACTTTCTGTTCTTTATACCTGACACTTCATGAATGGATTTGACAAGTTCTTATTATTTGGTTACAAACACTTCATGACTCGGCTCAGAGTCGTTATGAACCTAGAGTTATCCAATGAAAATGTCTCTAGCTGAATTAATTTTGTGATAACACCGTCGGTTAGTTAGCAACTGAATCAACAAGATGTTCTGATGTTGCCTAATTTGGTACCAGTTTTTTCTTTTTTGTGTGTTACATTTGATCCACCACAACTCATAAAATGATACTTGGAACAATTTTGAAATAAATACTGATCAAATAACAACGTACCTGGTAACACAAATGGTGTTTCAGAGTTCAAGCTGATAAAAATTAAGAGTCAGTGATTACTGTATTAAATGTTGATTCTGGAGGTAACTAATAACATTAATATTTTATTGTTTTCTACCTTCTCTTATCTTGTTTTTGATTTTATCGCTCAACTTGCTCTTGCTTCCAAAATTGATTTCAATATGGTCACGAGAGTCATACGAAGATCTAGAAGTAGGAGTACCAGGAGAATCTCTCTCATGCTTAATGCCATAATCGTCCATAATGGAAGCTGTTGAATTAAAGGTAGATTGCAAATCAAGACGTAAGTCTTTGTTCTTGACGTTCTGATGCAAGGCGTAATCCGAAAACATAGGGATGTTGGTCAACGAGTTATCGGAGTTCATAAGCGAAATACCATCGGACACCGATGAAGAATGCTTATCATCTAAGGAAATAGCACTCGAACTATCGTCAGGAACATTTTCTCTGGCAGCCTTAGCAGCTTCTCTCTTAGTTGCCTTTGCAATCTCAGCCGCCCTGGCAGCTCTCTTTGCAGCTTTACGTTTCACCATACGACGGTTACGCAATTCCTCAGTTTTTCTGTCTTCTTCCTCATCAGAGTCTACGTAATTAATCTCGTCGCTGATTTTCAAGTGTTCCTTCATCTCCAACAAGTTAAAGTCGTTGGGGAACAATTGAGGACCAAAAGTATTCACAAGCGAAGTGATATCTTCACTGACTTCATTTCTGAACTTCTTAAGTTCTTTAACCGAAGAGCCATTTGTGACAGACAAGTACAACGGTCTAATAGATTTGAATAAGTCGACACCTTGTTCACCGGTGATCAATGCTGAGTATGTCACAAGAACACCACTACTGTAAAGGACTATCCAGACAAAAATTAAGCTGTATGACTGGAAAATCTGATGTGTGTAACAATAGTAGGTACCAATACAGGCATAGAAACTGTAGACAATTGGTGCTATACCCATACTGATCAAGATCTTCCAAGTGGCAATGACATCGTTAGCCTTAATTTTAACGGATGAGTTAGCCAAGGCCGTCTTGGCTTTTCTTGTTGATACAATCTTCGAACTAATAAACACAGGTGAAAATAACGTGGCACCGGGCAACGCCAACACAGCCAATACTAAAAGCTTTAAAATTCTGATAATCAAAACTGGTAACACTCTCAATTTGTTTGATTCATCCAAGTCTTCAACGTGATGATCCGGTAAATACAATTGACGTAACATTTCATTGTACTTCATGATTTTTTCCTTGACCTGCTGAATTTCTTCACGGTCCTTGAATGTCTGGTATCCCAACACCAATCTTCTATTCATTTCAACTACAAGAGGTAACGGAAGATATTGAGCAAAGTTACCAGCGTACAATCTTCTTGCAGCTTGGATAACCATCAACGTGTCATAATCTTCACAGGTCACGGTGACCGCCTTCAACCCTGTTGTTACCAAATCTAATAATTCCTTGACAGATTCACGGTTGGTTTCAGGATTTGCGTATTTCTTGACCAATTCACGAGGAATTTCGATGGGGTTACCAAATTCAATGACAGCTCTTGATCTAAACTTGTGAGCGGAGAAGTAGTTCATACCACATGGGACAATTGTAACGTTACAGTTAGGATCGTTATCCATTGCACCAAGAGCCATAATGGCCACTCCGGCTTTTAAGGGTAACAAATCGGTTCTGTCGTGTGAACCACCTTCAGGAAAAATACCAATGCAGTTTCCGCGAGAGAGATGCTTGAAGACCATTTGGTACACTGACTTCTGGTCAACTTTATCGGCACATTTGAACGAAGTGCCCTTTGTAAGCAATTTAGTAATTTGTTCTGATTTTTTGAATTCCTTTCTGAGTACCAACTCAGTATCCGAGATAATCTCCATTATTTCGGAAGCACCCAAGGATTGGGGTAATGCAATAAGGCCATGAACACTGCATTCAGTTGAGAATTTGGTGCCCTTTCCCTTCACGGTCAAAGGAGAGTCAAAGTCGATAAAGATTTTCCCGGTCCCCGCAACCAAATTGTCCTGGGCTCTTACGACAGGGATGGAAAGTTGGGCTTTGGCCATTGTGCCAATGATCTTGTGCTTGTACGACTTTGCTGCAATAAGAAACGAGATCCGTCTGTTACTTTCACGTTTGACCTGATTTTGGAGAACAAGGGGGTCAACAAACTGATTGGCGTGAGGGGCAGCGACAAAAATGACTGGTCCCGATCTGGGGAGTCTGAAAGCACCTCTCGGACGAATTTCACGAAAGAAGCAGTCAAATATAATCGACATCAACCAGAGCTGGAAGTCGTAGACGAATTTTGAGAACCATGTCGCCTCCTTGTACACAAATTCTGTCTGTTTCTTTTTGGCAGCAGGTTTCTGTTGTTGTTGCTGCTGCAGTTGCTGATTTTCCAGCTGCAATTGTGCCTTATCGGTGGCAGTCTTGGTGGAACCATCCATGATGAGATCAGGTACTTAAAAGCACTTCAATTGACGGGAAATCAGAGTCCCAAAAAGATAGTTTAGTGTGTGTGGTACGCAAAATTTTCGAATTCTTCACATCTGGTGTGGTAGTTTGATGTGTGCAGGATCGACGATCTTCAACCCTAATGGGATTTTTGGGACTTGGGAAACGGAACCTTTGGAGAAAGAGGATAATTGGATGCCATGGAGTGAATTGAATTGGTATTTCATGTTGGGAAATGGGAGGAGGCTAAGGACTTTGGGTAATAACCCTGAGTTGTGCCATTGAAGGGGCTCTTTTTGAAACCATTTTACTAGTAGTTTGTATGGTTTACTACTGCAGTCCGGGGGTTGTACTCCGGCTCCCCTCCTCCCTCTCCCTCTCCCCAGGTTCTCTCTCATGACTAAAAAGATTCCTTCATTTTTAATACTAATTTAATTTATATTTTTTGTAATGTTTTTTTTTGTTCCCTGGCATTAAAATTTCCCCGGAACTTAAGATATTACCGACAAAAGATGTGCACTCACGCACGCACGGACGCACAGTGGCAGGCTTCCGCGGTCATCTCGGCTCGCGGGGACACATCAGGTGCAGCAAGTCATGTGGGGCTCCCATGATCCGAATAAGCAACACCAGTACCAAAGCTGAGAAAAAGGTCAATTGAAATTAGTTATTCCAATGATACAAGATCATATATACGTAATTACATTGTAAGATATTTGTGAATTGTACACTAAAGTATTGCCCGTTGATCCAATCGGTGATGCCAAAATACCTGTGGCAGGTGGTCTCGGTTTGACCCCCGTCAGGTGGAATTTCCTGCACACCCGCCTTCCCCCCATCCTCGGTCGCACAAGCTATCACAAGAAAGTTTCACCCCGCAAATCGCAAAGGGTATATAAACTTCACGATCTCCACGGCAATTTTCAATCCCCAGTGGAAATTAAAAATGCCATTAGATTTTAAGGACAAAGTTGTGGTCGTCACCGGTGCCGGTGGCGGCTTGGGTAAATGCTACGCGTTAGAATTCGCCAAGAGAGGCGCCAAGGTCGTTGTCAACGACTTGGGTGGTGCCCTTAACGGTGCTGGCGGTGACTCGAAAGCCGCTGACGTCGTTGTTGACGAAATCAAGAAGAACGGTGGTATTGCCGTTGCAGATTACAACAATGTGTTGGAAGCCGAAAAGATTATTGAAACCGCCGTCAAGAACTTTGGTACCATACATATTTTGATCAACAATGCCGGTATCTTGAGAGATGCTCAATTCAAGAAGATGTCCGAAAAGGAGTTCCAATTCGTCATTGACGTCCACTTGAACGGTTCCTACAAGGCCACACAAGCTGCTTGGCCATACTTTAGAAAGCAGAACTACGGTAGAATTGTCAATACCGCTTCTCCTGCTGGTTTGTATGGTAACTTTGGTCAAGCCAACTACTCTGCTGCCAAGTTGGGTTTGGTTGGTTTCACTGAAACCTTGGGTAAGGAAGGTGAAAAGTACAACATCAAGGCCAACGTTATTGCTCCATTGGCCAGATCAAGAATGACTGAAAACATCTTGCCTCCTCCAGTTTTGGAACAATTGTCGCCAGAAAAGGTTGCTCCACTTGTGTTGTACCTTTCTCACCAGGACACTGCCATCAATGGTCAAATCTTTGAAGTTGCTGCTGGTTTCTTTGCTCAAATCAGATGGGAAAGATCCGGTGGTGTCTTATTCAAACCAGACCAAACCTTTACAGCTGAAGCCGTTGCCGCCAAGATTGAAGAAATTCTTGACTTTGACGACTCCAAGAAGCCTGAATTGTTGAAGAACCAACATCCAATCATGGTTAACGACTACGGTGTCTTGACCCAGGCTGCCAGAAAGTTGCCTCCAAACAAGATTGAAGGCCTTCCAAAGATCTCCCTTAAGGGCAAGGTTGTCTTGATCACCGGTGCTGGTGCTGGTTTGGGTAGAGACTATGCTCTTTTCCTTGCCAAATACGGTGCTAAGGTTGTCGTTAACGACTTCAAGGACCCTTCCAAGGTTGTTAATGAAATCAAGGCTGCTGGTGGTGAAGCTCACGGTGACACCCATGATATCACTACCGACGCCCAGGCCATCATTGACAATGTTATCAATAAGTACGGTACCATTGATGTTTTGATCAACAACGCTGGTATCTTGAGAGACAAATCATTTGCCAAGATGACCGATGCTGAGTGGTATTCTATCCAAAAGGTTCATTTGTTGGGTACCTTCAACTTGACCAGATTGGCCTGGCCACACTTTTTGAACAAGAAGTACGGTAGAGTTATCAACATTACCTCTACTTCTGGTATCTACGGTAACTTTGGTCAAGCTAACTATGCTTCGGCCAAGGCTGCTGTCTTGGGTTTCTCCAGGACTCTTGCCATTGAAGGTGCTAGATCTAACATCAAGGTGAACGTTGTTGCTCCACATGCTGAAACTGCCATGACCTTGACTATCTTCAGAGAAGAGGACAAGAACCTTTACCACCCTGATCAAGTTGCTCCATTGTTGGTCTACTTGTCTTCTGAGGAAGTTGCAATTACTGGTGAATTGTTTGAAGCTGGTGGTGGTTGGATCGGTGCCACAAGATGGCAAAGAGCCAAGGGTGCTGTTTCCAAGGACGCTGTTACTACTCCAGACTTTGTCAGTGAACACTTTGGTGAAATCACAGACTTCTCTTCTGGTACTGCCAACAACAAGACCACCACTGAAGCTTCTATGGCCATTTTGGCTGCCGTCGAAGGTGATGATGACGACGACGATGAAGAAGAAGAGGAAGAAGAGGAAGAAGAAGAAGAAGACCCAGTTTACCATTACGGTGACAAGGAAGTTATCTTGTACAACCTTGGTGTCGGTGCTACCAGCAAGCCTTCGGACTTGAAGTACACTTATGAAAACGATTCTGACTTCCAAGTTGTTCCAACTTTTGGTCACTTGGCTACCTTTAACTCCGGTAAATCCCAGTACTCGTTTGCTCGTTTGTTGAAGAACTTCAACCCAATGTTCTTGTTGCACGGTGAACACTACATCAAGTTTGAGAAGTTCCCAATCCCTACTTCTGCTTCTGTGAGAAGTAGCTTCAACCCATTGGCCATCACTCAAAAGGGTACCAACACTATTGTTGTTCACGGCTCTCAATCGGTTGATGCTGAAACTGGTGAAGTTCTCTTTACCAACGAAGCCACTTTCTTTATCAGAAACTGTAAGGGTGAAAACAAGGTTTACGGCCAAAGAAGAACATTTGCTACCAACCAATTCAATGCTCCAAAGAGAGCTCCTGACTTCACTATTGATATCCCAACTAGTGTTGACCAAGCTGCTCTCTACAGATTGACTGGTGACAGAAACCCATTGCACATTGATCCAGCCTTTGCTAAGGGTGCCAAGTTTGACTCTCCAATCTTGCACGGTATGTGTACCTACGGTTTGTCTGCTAAGGTATTGCTTGATAAGTTTGGTCCATTTGGTGAAATCAAGGGTAGATTTACTGGTGTTGTCTTCCCTGGTGACACCTTGAAGGTCTCGGCCTGGAAGGAAGGTGACATTGTTATCTTCCAAACCAGTGTTCCAGCCAGAAAGAACATTGTTGTGATCAACAACGCTGCTATCAAATTACTTGGTGACAAGGCCAAGATTTGAGTCGAGTAAATTGGTTTTATTTATTAGTTTATTTATTTAGTTCTCCCTGGTGGGGGCATTAAAACGAAGTGAAAGAACGGATTTGTATTGTAGTTCATGATTGAATTATCGAAATAAAAATAGACGTAACTATGAATATAAAAAGCACTGTAAGAGGGTTCATATATAAAACTATTAACCGGCAAATGTTCCCTTGCGAAGGAACACATCGCAAACAACTGTTTCTTCATCTTCATCTTCTTCCCTGGCACAATATTCATCGTCCTCTTCTTCAGCCTCGTCGATATCCAACGAGATGAAGCTGTAAAGACCACCTCCGGCAGAGGAAAGTAACGAGCCTGATGCCTTTCTTGAGTGATTGAATGAACGCTTCGAGGTGAAAGGAACGGTAAAATCAACCGGTGCATCATTGATAGGATCAATAATGGTCGATACATTGTTCGAAATACCGGAATTGATGGTGGAAACGGGTGTGGCCGTTGAGAAAGGCGAGCTAACGGTGGGTGACGAAATAAGTGATGCTGTCAGTAGCTTGGACGCACTGCTCATTTTATTGAGACTGTGGCGAGAGCCCTTGTTAGGAAATTTGTATGCTTGGGCATTGCTGCCGGTAGTTCCAATAGTCATATTTGGATTGTTAGTTGACATCGGTCTACCGGGCAATGTAGGAATAGGACCACCTGGTTTTCTGGAGACTGGCTTCAAAACACTGGCAGTGCCTTTGTTATGTATGGAAGTATTAGAACTATTAACACTAGTGGTATCATTAGTTGGGGTATCATGACTAGTGAGTAGGGAAATGCAATTAGTGGGTTTCATTAAAGACGATCTGCTGTCGAAAAATTCACTGTATTCACCAATTGGGGAATAAGCCAACGAATCAGTTGACGAAAACACAAGATCGGAACATATCGACGAAGACGACGAGTTGATGGAGGTGGAAGATGATGAAAAGACCGTGGTGGACATCGATTTGCGGTGACCGCCTTTAAACGATGCCGATGGTGGATGGAAGTCCTGATCAACCAAGCTATTCTGATGGAATTGGAATTGACCAAAGATTGGAGAAGTTACAGCCGAAGAAGAAGAAGACGTGAAAATCGACAGGTCATTAGAGAACGTCGATGCTCTGGCTAATCTTGTTTGAATCCGTAAGTTGTTAACATTGAACTTAGAGATCGACTTCTGTCTCTTTAATACCTTTTCATTGGTGATTGTGGAATAGGATTGTGATCTGTTGTGCAGAAATGATGATTGCTTGCTGTCAGAAAAAAACTGGTTGTGTGATTTGGCACGGGTCAATTTGCTTTCGTTTCTGACCTTCTGCATGTTAAAGTTGCAAAGTTGTTCGTAGTTGATGTCTTTCATCTCAACATAACCCTGGGGAGAACATCTGTTCTTGTATTTGGTGTAGAATTTCTTGTAGCCACCTTCCAAAATGACAATGTCAGGGTACGATAAGTAAGGATAAGAATCACGATTCACCATTCTATCACATTTGCGCAAGTGTGAGGCCATGGTTGGACCTCTGAACAAACTGAATTCACAGTGGAAGATTAACAATTGTTTCTTTGGTGTTTTGGTGTAATTGGGTACAAAGATACGTTCCAATTGTTCTTTGGTTGAGATGTTGAGGGCACCATCAATGTGGCCCCCGTTGTATTCGTAGTCAAAGCGACAGTCTATAATGACAAATTCATCAAATTCGTGATTATGGTTGCCTTTCAAGATTTGTTCCATGCCGTTTTCGTCAACGCGGGGGATCAAGTCGTTGTCCACAAAGAATGTTTGGATGGATGTGTTCTTTAAATGAGAGTTGTCTTCCATGTTTAAGCTCTCCTTTTCCTTGGTGGTTTGGTACATGGAGTGGATTCGGCGAATGGCACGGTTGGAGCCAACGAGGGCGCTTGAAGATAAACGTTGTTGCGTAGGGGACATTTCACAAGCCGGGATATGCTTGAGGATGTTTGTGGTGTCAGGGAGGAAGTTTTCCTTATCTTGGTAGTCGTCTCCATGGACGTCGAATTCGTCCACATCGGTAGGATCTTCTATGGTTTTGTCAGAATCGGCGGCGGCATCTTCCAGCGATGCATGGCCTGCAAAAAAAGCGGTTGATTTGGCGACAGTTTTAGAAAGCTTGCTTTTCATATCAAAGAAATTGCGGAATGGTTTGCGATTGAGTAAAGGAGAGCAACCTGGGGATTTGGAGGGGGACTCGACATTGAAGTGGTCCGGGGATTCGAAGTGGGAGCTGAGTGGGCGGTCGCGTTTGGAACGTGGTTTTGCACGAAATGGAGACGAGCTGGGAGGAATAAACATGTTCAAGAGAGCTCCGTCATTGTTCATGTCTTTGGAGAGGACCCTGGAGACAGTATGAAAGGAGTGGAGGGTTTCTTTCTTTTTTTTAAAAAAATTAAAAAAAAGAGAGACAGACTTATTGGAGAGGTAAAAAGCAGGTAAAATGAATCGAAATGCCAACTTTTTTTTTTTTGGATCGGAAGGAGTTCTCACTTCACAAACAAAAAAAAAATCAAAATAAAATAAAATGAAATAAAAAAAAGTTTAGGACCTCGACTAAAATAAAATATCCACTGAGTAGCACAAAACTATGTAGTGCGGCTGGGGTCTGGTGGTCCTGGAAACGGTTGTGGATAAAATAAATACGGTAACACGACTATAATAGTAACAGAGGAAGGCGTGTTTTACCGGTGGACAATGAAGATAGTATATATATATGTGTGTGTAGGGAGGAGTAGGAGGAGGCTGAAAAAAGGTTAAAGAATAATATTAGACAATATTTGAACTGAACTGAAAATGTGAATGAGTGACTGTAGTCAAAAGGGGAGAAGGAGATGAATAATGGAGTGGGGTGGGGGGGAGGAGGAAGGAAGGAAGGCTGGATGGATGGTTAAACCAGATATTGATGAAGTGAAGATAACAAGAAGAATGTGTCTTGTTAAGGTGTGTGTCCTTTCAAGGAATGATTTGGGGGATTAGTTACACTGGAATCGGCCTTCTATATAAATATATCAATGTGTATATTTAGATGGCATTACACAGCAACCACATGAAATTGTAGTACAGGAAAAACAATTGGAACAAAAAAAAAAAATAAAATCAACACAAAATGTGGTGAATGTATGAGCAGTTTGGCGTGGAGAGTAGACTGGCGGCTGTGGGCTGGCGCCTAAGATTGGGATTTAAAACAGACAGATTCAAATCTGGATTAACAAAACGGTCGTCTCCCGGCGGCTATATGCCAGTGGGTAGTCGCGACGATGCTACAATTCGCCTTTGAACAAATCCGTCTGGTATGTTGGGTGGGTACTAAAATTTTAGCAGCAATTATTAACATTAACCGATGCAAGAACTCACACGCAACACATAAGCAAGAACCAACGGGAACAAAATAAAATAAAAATAACGAGAAATAGTCCTTTGTAAGATGGTTATAGAAAGTACTTGTAGAAAATACCGAATGATTCGGATTGGTGTGGGTTGCTGATTTTACAAGTCCCCCCTGGTGAACAATAAGGGAGGCTTGCGAAAAAACTTAAATGGAATAAGCTTATTGTTGTCGCGCAGTAAAAATAACCCCGATCCTGAAAACTCGTGTTGATTATTATGAATCTGTCCAGATCGGGCCGCTGCAAAATGCAAATGAAGTTATGAAATGAAATTCGTTCCCAATAAGCTTCAACCTCCCACGCTTGCTAACACCCTAATTCATTTTCGGGGAGAAAAACAGGCAGTTAATCAGTTGACTTGGTGACATGATGTGGTCGAACCCTGTTTCATTTATCTGCAAATTTTAAGTTCGAACCGTTTCACCTTACATAGCCCGTTGTTAGTAGTTACCCCATCTTTTTCCGGGTATTCCTCGTACCATCTATAACAAGAGATAATAAAAAAAGAGAGAAAATAAAGAGATTCAGCGACAACTATTTTTCTCTCACCTCCCCATTCTCCGCACAGACAGAGAGATAAAGAGAGAAAGAGTGACAGTCATGCCTGATCTAAATAAAATTTATTGTATTTATAAGTATTGTTTCATTGCTTCTAATCATTTTCTTCGAAACCTTTTTTTTGTTTAATTTTTTTTACTTTCTTTCTTTCTAAATGCAATGGCACTTTGTTTTATTTTTTATTTTTATTTATTTATATTTATTTTTTTTATTTATGTGGTTTGTTTGTTGCTATTATTTTTTTGACCTACTTATTTTGTATATCGTCTGTTTACCCTTCTCTTTTCCTGCGTCGTCTGTTGCGGCTATGTTCTATTGTATGCTTTGCTTTGTATGTGGTACGCATTCCTCATGGTCCATGCATCGGGGCTGCGGGCCATGATTATTGAAAATAAATAGTTACTCCTGACAACACAAGTTTCTACAAAGAACTTCTCTTCTCGTCTAAACTCTCCTGGTACCTTGACGATCATCTTATCTCCGCTTCGAATATCCTTCTTGGCCTGTCATTCCAACAGATCCAAGTAGCTATACATGTTGCGATACAGCGGTTCATTAAGTACAAGTGTATCGTTCCCCACATCACTTTCACTATCACTTTCTTCCTCTTCTTCCTCTTGTTCTTTGTCTCTCTGAATTGTATACTTGGTACTGCTGCTGGGTTTGCCTAGAGATGCAATCGATATAGTGTCGTCTGTCAAATATGCATTCAAATTAAGCGACGAGCTCGAACTGGTAATCCGGCTAAGCCCATATGCGGTTGCAGAACTAATTGAATTATTTCGTGAACCCGAATTCGACCGATTCAAAACAGATGTCGGACTCGTATTCACACTGCTGCTTGCACTGCCTCCTCCTCCAGCACCTCCAAATACGCTGCTTATGCTGCTACTCTTTGATTCCTTCGACACAACTTGTCCAAGGCCAAAGATCGGTGGTGGCTCCATCAAATCTGTAAACTTCCGTTTCTCTTCTTCTCGCCCTGCACTGTTTCGCCGACGTTCTTTCTGTGCTGGTGACGAAAGCGACGATATCGTCGGCTTGTTTGCCGGCTCGCTTTTGGCACCATACTTCTTCTGTTTGTTCCTCGAAAAGAACCGCCGTGACGGACTGAAAAAAGCCTTCATCGACTTGATAGACGACGGCAGTCCCGCCCCAATCGTCACCGAACTGCTGTTTGTGGGCGTGCTGGGACCGCTACTGATGCGCATCTTCTCGCAAACGGGCGTGGTAACGACGCTGCTGCTCGACAACGGTCCGTTTTTATCAGCAACGTCAAACATCGGCTGTTGAAGCACAAGCTGCGGCTTCTCCTTGCGTTTGGCGGGTTTTGGCGGCTCCTTTAGTTCTGGTTGTGGTTGTGGTTCTGGCTCGATCGAATGGAGAATGTTGGTTGTATCTACAACCTTTTCGGCATCCTCAAAGTCGCTGCCAAACGAAGACAGATCGTCAAGGTACGAGTCCAAGAGATCATCCACCGGCTCAAGGTCATGGAAATGCGGTATTGATGCTGGTGGTGTTTCGGGAACCGGCACTTTTGGTGGTGGTGGTGCTGGTTCTTTAGATGCAAATAGTTTCTTAAACTTCATGGATAACCCGACTACCGGCGCCTGGTTGCTGTCGGCCAATTCTTCTTTGGTGGCCTGATTCCTGATGATCGCGCTGTTGAAGTTGATAAACTTTCTGGCTTCCATTGGCGTGAGATCAAACGTGGTAAATGCGCTTTCCTTCACTTGCTGGAGTGAGAAGCGGTGCTGTGGGTCTTTAACAAGGAGGTTTTTGATCAAGTCTTTCAAGAGTTTCATTTCCTCGATATCTGTAGCCGTGGCTTTTGAGGAATGTTTGATTTGTGGGAACTTGAGCTCGTTTTTTACGATATTTTTGAATAACTCGAACTCGTTGAAGCCGTTGAATGGAAGGTCGTTGAAGATCAAGCAGTACAAGATGACACCCAACAGCCACAAGTCGATCTTGGAGTCAATTTTAACTTTGTTAGCTGCGTGGTTGGCGTTGCTGATCATAGAAAGACGGTTGTGTACAAACTGGCAGAGTTCTGGGGCAAAGAACGCCGGCGTTCCCATTGTCTTACCCAACTCACGGGCATCGTTAGCGTTGTTTTCTAAAATCAAACTAACGCCAAAATCGGAGATTTTGATGGTGTTGTCGCTGTTGATCAAGAGGTTGGAGGGTTTGAGGTCACGATGGATAATCTTTTTACAGTCGTGCAAATATTCCAAGCCATTGACGACATCACGGAGGATTTTGTTGACGGTGAGGGGCTTACGATTGTCGGTGTGGACCTGGTACTTTTCGTAATAGTGATTGTAATGTTTCCAGTCGATTTCGCCGTACTGGCAGTACTCGAGTACAAGTAAGATCTTATCGAACTGTAAGTCGTCGATGACCAGATACAATTTGACGACGTTGGGATGATTGCATTCCTTCATGATGTTGATTTCACGTTTGATCTTGGTTGTTTGGCTGAGATACGTCTTGGTGATGAGTCTTGTCTTGTCGATGCGCTTGATTGTTTTGATTGCAACGAACTGGTCGTAACAATTGGTGGAATCGACGACTTCCGCAAGCAACACTTTACCAAATTGTCCCTGGCCAATTTTCCTAAGGATCCGAAACTCGCCATTGATCACTTTACGTCCGGACAGCGGCTCGAGAGCGATGGCAAGTGTCGCCACGTCCATGAGGTTTTAAAGTCAACAGGAATTTTTTTTTTTTTGTGTGTAGCGCGACAAAATCTCAACTCCTAAAGATTTATTAACAAGGAGGGACCCAATTGTCGATAGTTTTCAAAGAATAGAATTATATTGCGCGGGAAACTGAGCATTTCTGACCAATGAGATGCTTTAGAAAATTAATACACATCCCACTTAAAATGCACACTTTTTCTACGATTTAAAGAATTCAATTAAATTCTTACAATTCAATTTAATTTTATTTAATTTAATTTAATATAATTTATTACTAACATGATTTATTATCATGATTATTAATGATTATTAATGATTATTAATGAATAGCTGTTGGTTTTTGATGTCCCTCATTCTCTATTCGTTTTGTTCCTCGTTAAGATCTCGAATTGCAGCATCTTCTTCTTCTGTAAGACCCGTCAAATCCGGCGGAATCTCGTACATCTGAACGCTTGGTGCATGGTCCAAAAACCGAAGCTGTTCCAAAATCTCCTGCTTGACACTCTCCAAATACTTTTTGGAGTTCTTGTTGTCAATACGACCCTCAAGTTGTGGATGGAGCGAGTAGTCGGGCCCAAACCAGTCATATGTCGGCAAGTAGTTGGGGATCTTGTGGTCCAACGTCACATCGTTCAACACCGACGTCTCGTAGCACCAGAGCCGTGATACGTTGCGTGGCGTATACCCGCCGCCACCCAACACCAACATCGGAAGCCCAAACAGCTTAATAAACTTGACACACTCACCATGTGCCCGGATATTAAGATTGAAACACCCGAGTCGATCGTACCCCAATGAATCGGCTCCACACTGCTGCACAATCACCGTGGGCTGAAACTTGGTGATAAGTGGCTCCATTATCAGCTTGAACAATCGCACGTACGAATCGTCGTCGATCCCGTCGCGCAACGGTACGTTCACGGCATAGTTCTGTCCTTTTCCCAACCCAACCTCATCAACCGAACCCGTTCCGGGGAAAAACTCCCCGTTATACTTATGGAACAGCACCGTCATCACTCGGTCTGTGGTGTAGAACGCTTCCTGGACCCCATCGCCGTGATGGAGATCGATATCTATGTACATAACGCGCGGATGAACGCGTAAAAGGTTGAGAATCGCTAGCACAATGTCGTTAACGTAACAAAACCCGCTCGGCTCAAACTTTTTGGCGTGATGGAGTCCTCCTGACCAGTTGATGGCGATATCGGACATGCCACTGATAAGTTTTCGCGTGGCATCGAGCGAGGCACCAGCATATATCTTGGAATAGTCGTACATCCCGTCAAAAACGGGACAGTCGTCACCGATATTAAACTGGGCAAGGGTCTGGTCAGTTAGTTTGGCGGTCTTTTCCGGTGTGATGGTGGCTAGAAAGTCGATGTAGTCTTGGGAATGGAATTCGAGAAGCTCGGCTTTAGTGGCCTCTCGTGGCGTGTACAAGTCCATTTTCTCGTGTAATTTGTAGGATGTGACCAAATGATCGGTAAGCATGAGTCTGAACGGTTTCATAGGGTGGAGGGCACCGTAATGGTAATGTGATGCATCGGGATTGTAATGGTACGATACATGCGTTCGTACTGCCGAATTCTGTAGGTAAAACGGCGTGTTTTCCGCAGTTTTCTTGTCTGTAGTAAACGTATCTGACATTAACAATAAATAAAGAAAGAAAAAGAATGTCAAACAGTAGAAAAAGTAAGTAAAAATGGCAAGTAATGTCGTTGTTTCTAAGAGTGTGATTTAAGTTTGGTTTGGTTTTGTTTGATTTTTTTTTTGGAAATGTCTCAACGACATTTTGATGTCGCACAACTATCAAAAATCGCCACTAATTTCTCCACCAGAAACCCACCACGATGTCAGGTACGTTTTATGTCCCATTGACGCAACATAAGAAGAATACTAACAGTCAGGATCTGCTGGATTTGATAGACACATCACCATTTTCTCGCCGGAAGGGCGGTTGTACCAAGTTGAGTACGCATTTAAGGCGATCAACTCTGCCAACATCACGGCGCTAGGCGTCACTGGCGAAGATTCTGCCGTGCTTATCTCGCAAAAGAAGATTCCCGACAAATTGTTGGATGCCAAAACGGTTTCTTACCTCTTTAAGATCACGCCACTGATCGGTTTGGTTGCTACGGGTTCGATTGCCGATGCCCGTGCCCAGGCCTTGAGAGCACGGTCGGAGGCAACCGAGTTCCGCTACAAGTACGGCTATGAGATGCCGGTGGAGAGTTTGGCCAAACGGATGGCCAATTTGTCCCAGTTGTACACGCAGAGAGCATACATGCGTCCGCTTGGCGTTGCTTTGACGTTCTGCCAAGTCGATGTTGAGGAACCCGACAAGGGTCCTCAGATCTTCAAGTGTGATCCAGCTGGGTATTTCACCGGGTACAAGGCTGTGGCGACGGGTCCTAAACAACAGGAGGCCACGACATACTTGGAAAAGAAGTTCAAGAAGACGAGCCATGTTAAGGGCGACTGGAAGGCGACAGTTGAGTTTGCAATCACGGCGTTGAGCTCGGTTCTCGGCACCGATTTCCGCAAACACGACATCGAAATCGGCGTGGCCACCGCAAGCGGGTTCCGTATTTTGAATGCTGATGAGATCGACGAAAGATTGGTGGCGTTGGCCGAAGAGGATTAGAAATATGAAAGAAAGAAAACAATAAACGTATATGGAAAATTTCTGTAGACTACAAATGAAGATCCAATTGATGATGATGTATAATTGATACACTCATCCTTTCGGGATCAGAATACGTATGGAATAAACAAGTAAGGACAGGCGGCCTTGTATCTGGCCCAGTCCTTGCCATACTTTCTCTCACACTTTCTGTCATCACGTTGGGCACGATGGGTCAAGACAATGAAGAAAAAGACTGGATAGAACCAAGGAAGTGGCGAGTTGAATCCCGTGATCAAGCCCCAAGTCAATGCCTGGGTATAATCGGCCGTGTAGTGGCCCTTTCTGGCGTATGCGACCCAACCGTCTGTCAACAAGAGCGATCCGTTTTCACACTTGATATATTTGGGATTGACCAAATCAGAGTATGGCAAGTATGGGAAAGTTTTGCGGAGCGTGGTGTTACCAGCCATTTGTCTTCTAAAACTGTTTTTTTGACGGTTTCCCGTGTCAAAGAAGTAATAAGCAACGCTCAACAATACAAACAAAAATACATTGTATGACGTCGACCATTGGTATTCCTTGGGGTTATGACGGGCAAAGTACAATGCTGCATGGCAGTAGGTGAATGGAACGCCGGCAATGTTCCAAAAAAGCAACATGAACCCAAACTTTTCGTACGCCATGTCCCAAGTAGGAACAATGAGCTCTTCTCCTTTGGCACAAGCATTGGCATAGAGCCAGTAGGCGTAGACAATAAACAATGCTTGGGTGGAAACGTAGCCGTACTCTTCATACTGTTTGAAACACATCGAGAGTGACAAAAAGAGCATGATGAACCATGGAATCCGTACTTCAAAGAACATTTTGAGGTCCAAGTACCCGAAAAGACGAGGGTTTAATGGTGCTCCCATAAAGATATCGTACACGGTGTTCCCTGTGAGCGAGTGGTAGTCGCCGGTGAAGTTGAGGGTGACGTAATACAACAATACCAGCAATCCAATGCCGTAAACGATAGCGGTGGTCATAATTGGTCCGAAATTGTCCAAGAAGTATGTGGCTGGAAGGATTCCTGTAAAGTGTAATCCAAAGAACAACACAAGCGAGGTGTAAAGCGACCAAACCGCATTACAATAATAATCCAATTGTTTATTGTTCATGTGTTTGAGTGGTTGACCTTTAGTCCAAACTCCAGGTAATGTCATGTAGAACAAGGCTTGAACCAACATAAATGCAGTAAAGAAGAACCAATTACCAAACGAAGGAACTCCGTAAAGTACAAAAGTTTGCCATAAACTGCCAGCAAACTCGAGCCACGTTTGATCTGGTGCTGGCCACGCAAAATGGCCGTCGTAGTGTTCGGCACTCATCCACATGTACCACATCAAAAGCGGAAACCCGGCCATCATTCCAATGGCACCGGCTGGGCCTCCAAAATCCCACTCAATCTCTTCTTTAGCAAGGTATCCTGGCCGTACTTTAGGGGAAGTCATTGTTGATGAAAAATTCAGGCCCGCATGTTTCTATTTATGCAACCGCGTCGTACACGGAACGACCAACAAACAAAAAAAATATTAAAAAAATAAAAATATAAATATATTTAACATAAAAAAAAAGGAGTAAATGACAAAGGAACATTACATTTACAATAAAATTGAATTGAAGTCAATTTCCATGGATTCGTTGAGTCTTTATTATATGTTACAATTATTCGGTTGTTATTTGTAGTAGTATTAGGAAAACGGAAGGTTTTCAACCTGTTGCAGACTTTCGTAGGTAGAATTGCGGATCGCACGTAAAGTTTCTAGCGCGCTGTGCGCCGAACCGTTACCCAACTTGATAAGCCCCAAGAAATAAAGCTCGATCTTTTCAAACTCGAGCTCGTGGCTGGCAATTTCTGCTGCCATCCGGAACAGCAGCTGCACCATCATTGCTCGAGTATCGAAAAGCAGCTGCGGAATGTAAAAGTGTGCTGATTCCACGAGCACCGGCTGCGATGGCTGCGAATTCGGTTGCAGCCTGATAAAGAAAAACAGTCCCAAGATCTTGTGCAAAAGCTCAAGCACAAGTGGATGTGTCCTTGGAAGCAGCAACATTCCTGGAGTGACTAGAAGCTTGAGGTAAAGCGTGTCGACGCGGATCTGTTCACTGAGATCGTACCACGAAAAGTACGTCACCGTCCCATCTGCAACATGTTTGCCATACGCCAGAAGCGGAAGTTCAACTTTGTCGGCACTAATGGGGAAATCAGGATGTGCCGGCGTTCCAGACGGAATCTCGTACGTCTGTGGATCCACGCCAGGTGCCATCTGCGTCTTTCTCGCAGCATGGATCAAGCTCATTAGTTTCGCTATCCGTTTCGACGAGAGCTGGCGCTGGGTATCGACCCGTAAGTAGTCAAGACACCGTGTAAACTCCTGAGCAAGCACCACAAACTGCACACTGAACCCCGTGAACAAGTTGAACTGCGCCGAGTCTGGATTTGTCGGCGTGGTGAGCAACCGCGTTCGTACAAGTGCATCGTGGTACTCGGGATTCCGTTCTTTATTGTGATAGCCTGTATCGGCAAAAAGAAGCTTATTGCTGTCACCATGGTCGTCAGTATCGCTGTCTGTAGGCTCCTTCTTCATGAGGGTGCCGCCAAACACGCTGTTGAGCCCGGCAAGAAGCTCAATGGCAAAGAACCACGTCTTTGCAAGTGCAAGTCCACCGGAAACGTACGCCTTGTTGTGCTGCAACGTGCTGTAGTTGATGAGCATGTCTTTGGCACCACGCAAGTGCGTTTTCCACGAGTTGAGGATCGTGTTCTCCTGGTTAGCGGAAAAGAGCGACGTAAGTACCAATACCGTAAGCAAAAGTCGCTCTATATCGTTGGTAAAGAGACTACTGGACCCAGTATCAGTTTCGTTGCCATTTTCGTGGTCGTTTTCACCTTCGTTTTCGCTCTGTGTTTTGGCAAACGCTTCGCTCAACGTCCGGAGACATAGCGAAATGTACTTCTGGCGATTCAGACGGTGCACAGATTTCCCCGACTTGTTGTACTGAAAGGTGGCGGAGATCGCTAACAACGATGTCAACAAGTACGGACATAAGATCGAGTACTTGAGAAGAAGTTTTACGACCTCATTCAGTTCCACCAGCGATGCAAACGGAAACAAGTGGTACGAAAGCTCGGTGGTGGTCAACACCTTTAAGTAATTGATGTGGTCACCTGTCAAGTTGTTTTTGGCCATCACTTCTGCTATCAATTCCGAGTTCAGCTTCAAGATATCGGCGTCATTTATGATCAGAGGATGGTGGTACGCTGGTGGCTTTGCGTGTTGATTTAGCGGTGGCTGGTTACTGATTGTATCCACAAGTTCATTAATCTGAAAGTTGTGCTGAGCAAACGTGTCGCTGCTCAGGTTCAGTTTCACGCTGCCACAGTCGTTCTCATGGTGGTGTAGGTATCTCGGCGAATTCCACTCAAACAGTGCCATATCGTTAATATCTTGCACCAAAAGCGACGCTTCCTCAAACAACAGTCGTGCTGCTATCAGCTGCGTGTAGTCAGGTGGAGGTGAGACGTTGGTGGGAGTCAAAATGTCAGCAATTGAGTTCTTGAATTGGCGTTTTTCAATTGCGGGATATGAAAGCGGCGACCGCACGCTACTATCAATTGCACCATTCTGTGATGGTGGAGATGGCGGCAGTATTGCACTGGAGCTTTCCCGGGTATCGAACCTGAACTTCAGCTTAAGTTCGTATACACACGATTTGTTGAGCCGCGTGCAATTGTAACAGTACGGTTTTGTTTCGTCACACTTCATTTTGCGCCGCTTGCACTCAACACAACCAGTACGCGAGTACTTGCGTTTCTTTATTAGTGGTTTGACAGCAACACTCATTGATTTTTTTAGGGCGTAAAAAGACGGGGTAATTTAATCTCTGGGGAAAACGGCTCTGCACGGATATTCGGGAAAATTCGAGTGGGAAGGCGGAAGAAACCGTTTGGCAGTGGTGTTGTAAGTGTTTCAAACTATCTCTGTCAGCACACGCCGGTGTTTTCTCGTCGTGAAACCCCACAACTGTGTTTTTATCACCAGCTTCTCGGCGTGGATGCACTGGAAATGATACTTTTTGGTGATGAGTAACGTTTCTGCATATAGTGCCCGGCCCCGCGCCGGAATCAAACGAAATTCTTTATCAACCAAAAAAACATTAAAAAAAAAACCTCCAGAATTCAAAGAAAAAGTGTCTGATTAATTCGTAGTTCTTTAAAACTTATAAAAAACTGTTTGAAGAATGATATTTCTATGATTAATTTTCTTTTTTTTGTTTTCTTTCATTAAATATTAATTAACTTTTGATTAAATTTCGATGCGAAATTCAACTGTAATTTCACGCCTCACTCACTTATCTTCATTTTCTTTCATAAACATACTTCTGGTTTACTTCATTTCTCTCTCTCATTACTATTCTTATATCGTCTTAATATTTCAATTATATACACCGATATTGTACAGCTAAAATACAAAATAATGCACAGATTTTCTTCCTTTTAAACAAAACTCGAGATGCTCTGGATCTTGGTCATGATCCGTCTGCCGTGCGGCGTGCTCTTGATATTTGGCATCAACGGCTGCAACGCTTCCAGTAACCGCTGCAAATCCTTCTTGTTGGCAACATCCAAACTGGTCTGCAACACGTAGTTACCAAACGCATCGTTCAACATGTCGCCAAACCGCGCCTCGTTCTTCAACAACACTTCAATCAAACTGTCGGTCAACACAATCGTCCGTAAAGACTTCTCAATCACATTCGATCCAAACTTGTGCAACGACAACAGCACCACGTTCGTCTTAATATGCTCCACAATGATCTGAATCAGTTCATCGTCTCCACGCGACAACACATACTGCACCACGTAGTTGCCAAACGGATCCAACGACAACAACGTCGCATTTTCCGCTACTTTCAACAGCAACTGCTTACGCTGAGCAAAGCTGCCGTGGTCCAAGCACCGCTGCAACACACAACAACCGTGACGGTGCGTCGCAATGTCCACGCAGTTCACCAGCGCCGCATCAAAAATGAACTGGTTCTCGCTAGACTTCAACTTCTGTAAACACTTTTGCACAACGTGGTTCCCGTTCAAGTCCCGCGATAACGAAACAACATGTGGTGATAACAGCTCAATCACCATCTTACTTTCTTCATCGGTGGTGATACATTCCACAAGTTTCTGCAATGCACGCGTTCCGTGAGGATCCAACGCAATCCGAATAAAGTCAAGCGATGCATTCTTTACAAGAATAATCCGCTGGTCAACGGAAACGTTCTCAAAAAGCTTCTGGATCAAGTAATTGCCAAAAGGGTCGGTCATCAACTCGATGATCTTCAAATAAATCTCATTGAAAATCATCGTCGCAGCAATATCCTTGGGCAAACGCCCGTCGCTGCCATCTTCACCATCCAACTGCCGTTGAAGAAATCTGCAGCCATGTTGGTCTTTGCACAACGCATAGATTTCTCCCGTAAAATCTTCCAACTTCGCGTTAGCGTACTTGGACGCATCTTCACCCTTTCTGCGGTTATTGTGCATCTTGCGGTGCACATTCATGCCATCGTTGGCTCCAAAACGGCGTGAGTAGCGGCCAGAACCGTGCTGCGGACCGTTTCCAGTACCGTACGTACCCATTGAGTGCGAAGGCGGTGGTGGTGGTGCAGCGGCAGCAGCAGCAGCGGCGGCGGCAGCGGCCAGATGTTGGAGCGGAATGCGATCAAACGAGTTGCGTAAATTCGACTGGAGCGGATGTTGCTGGTTCCACATGGCGGTGGGGTGTGGAGGTGGCATTGCCAGCATGAACGAGTCGTCCAAGAACTGGTTGTTGGCCATAAACAGTTTTGGGTCATGGGGCCGTGGCTGGCCAAGTTCGGTGTCGGATTCGGGTTTGTTGAAGTACTGGACGCCGAACGAGTCCATTCCAAACGACTGAACGGGCGGTGGAGGCGTAGAAAAGGGTAAATGCAAGTTTGGAGCGGGTTTTGCCGTGGAATTCGTGGCGGATTTGTCGTCATGTGCTGCGTTTTCTGGCAATTCAAACGGTTTGATGAGCGATAAGTCGGCTTCCGTGGACGAATAGGAAAACGGAGGTGCCGATGTGGGAAACGACAGTGTCCATGTTGACGATGGAGTTGACGAGAATGTCAGGGGTCCAAATCCCGGCGTGGGGGTGACAGAACCCTGGTGTGGTGGGGGATAGGCGTAAAATTGGTGATGATGGTGGTACTCTTCGTGCCAGAACGAAGCATGCTGTGGAATTGGTGCTGGTGCTGTTGTTGGTACTGGTGCTGGTGGTGCCGGTGCTGATGCTGGTGGTGGTGCTGGTGGTGGGGCGGTGCCGTCCAACTCGTCATCCAAGTTGAGAGTCCCGATGGCGCCCACAATGTCTAAATTGGCAGCAGGCGTGTCGTCCAGGTTAGTGGCGGGAGTTGAATCGGAGTCGATCGAATCAGCAGAGGATTCTGCAGCAGTTGTGGGAGTAAAGAAGCTCGAGGTGTCTTTTTGGAAGAAGGAGGAGCCAATGGAGGCGGATCTCAACCCCGACTTGGCGGCAAGCGGCTTGATGAACTTGGGCGCGTCGTCGGTGGAAATGGATGCAGAACGTGAGGCTAAGTTGGTCATGCTATGGTACAGAAATGAATACGGCTATGGATCAACACATGCAAGCGCTGGTGGCGGCTGGGCGTAGTGAAGAAGAAGCACGTCGCTGATTTAACCTGAGCAAAGTGCAAAAAAATTTTCATTGCACGAGACAAAATTAAAAGTCTCCTCGAAACGAGCGAGTAGTTTCTTTCTCCTCGACCTTACTCCACAAAGACAACCACCATTTTTTTTTAAAAACCAAACAACACTTGCAATCATGTTAGTAGATTATAAGAGAAAATGTCTATTAAACTTAATAATAACAGAAACCAAGTCTAATGATGGAACATGTCTTCACTTCTTTCACTATAATCAATCCTAATTCCTTCCTCTCAATAAAAAAATTTTCTAATATGCTCTCTCTCCTCTCTTAATCTACATTAAGTTTTTAATATTATTATCTATTATCATACGTAAAAATGACGGAAATCGATGGGAATCAAAATTAACAACCAACAAACCAAACAATATTAATTGGGAATTAATGGGGAAATCGTTTGATCAATTAATCATTAGTCTCTAGAAAAATCCAAAACCAAAAAGTACCAGTGGAGTTATAAATTAAATACTTTTTTTTTGGGTTTTTTTGGGAAATAAAATGATGGATGTAGAGTTTTCATACACTTAAAATGCTAATCAAGTTTGGGGAAAAACTTAAGAAGACTTTTCGTGTTGAGTAGAAACTCTTTGCATGGAAACAAGGAAATCTTCCAAGGATCTTCTGTCAGCTTGTGGCTTGGTAGATCTACCGTTACACAAGTTGTCGAAACCAGCAGAGGTGGACATCAAGTAGTAAGCACCACCCATGACACAGAAGACACCAAAGGAGAAGATCCAGGTTCTGACAACGGTAACAATGTCAGTCCAGTTTTGAGACCACCAGCCAAACAAGGTGAAACAAGTGGCAAGGATATCGACAATCAAAACGGCACCAGACAATTGCCACGATGGAACAGAAGACCAGAATGGACCTTGAGCACGGGTAACGAAAATCAACCAGTTTTCAGTCAAAGAGATTTGCAAGAACAAGATACCGTCCAAACCACCAAAGTTTTGAACAATACCACCCTTCTTCATGAACATAGTGGTCAAGGTAATCCAAGAACCGACAGCCAAAATTATACCCAAGATAATAGACATACCCCACAATCTTGGAGTGTTCCACTTAACTGGTTCTGGGTCGTATGGAGCATTGTCGTAAGCAATGGCCAAGGTGGCAACATCAGCAAAGATAGCAATAAAGACAACCAAGTCAATGTTCAAGGACTTGTTAAGAATAGCAATCCACAAACCAAGGAAGATTTCCAAGTGCAAAGACAAAGCAATACGGTAGACAACATAAGAGTACATTCTGTGGAAAATTTGTCTCGAGGTCTTCAAGGCATCAATGATAGCAGACAAACCTGGGGCAAGGAAAACAATATCAGCAGCAGAACGGGCAGCATCGGTAGCACCTTCGACAGCAATACCAGTGTCAGCCTTCTTCAAGGATGGAGCATCGTTAACACCGTCACCAGTCATGGCAACCAAGTAACCTCTAGATTGCAAGATTTCAACGGCATTGTACTTGTGTTGTGGGAAAACTTCAGCGAAACCATCAGCGTTTTCAACAAAGTCGGCAATTTCGGAACCGGCCATGTCACCACCACCAGAAAGACCCAATCTGTCAGCATCGTAAATGTTAGTACCAAGACCCAATTGACGACAAGTTTCCTTAGCAATACCAACGGCATCACCAGTCAACATCTTGACTCTCAAACCCAATCTTCTAGCTTCGTTAACAGTAGCAGCAGTGTCATCTCTTGGAGGGTCCATACATGGCATAATACCCAAGATTTCCCAGTGACCTTCACCTCTCTTTCTGGCAACACCCAAAGATCTGAAACCTCTGGAAGCAAATTCAGCGACAGTGTTTTGGTAGTTTTCGTGGATGTCTTCAGGAATTGGATGGTCATCTTCAACAGTCTTCAAGACGAATAATGGAGCACCCTTAACACAGATAATACGTTCACCTTCTGGAGATTCAACAATAGCGGTAACCTTCTTGGAAACAGGGTCGAATGGTTGGAATTCAATAACCTTGTACTTAGTCAAAGCAGCCTTAGCTCTTGGGTAGTTAATCAAAGACTTCAAGAAAGCCTTGTCAATAGCATCCAAACCCTTCTTCTTTCTAGAAGCAGCCAAACAAGCAGTCAACATCAAATCATCAGCTTCAACGCCTTCAACGGTGTATGGGTCGTGCAAGGACAACTTGTTCTTGGTCAAGGTACCAGTCTTGTCGGAACACAAGATTTCGACACCAGCAAGAGATTCGATAGCAGACAACTTTTGAACAATAGCTTGCTTCTTAGCCAAGTAAGCAGCACCGACAGCCATGGTGGTGGTAACGACAGCTGGCAAACCAACTGGGACACCAATAATAGTGATAGCCAAGGTGTGTCTCAAGATAGCAACGATTCTAACAGATCTGTAGAAACAAGCAACCCAGACAACCAACAAGGTGATAATAACGAAAACCAACAAAGTAGTACCAATACCGTTCAAGACTTCAGTGAAGTGACCAGTACCAGCAGAAGCCTTGTTAACCAAAGCAGCAGCTCTACCAACGAAAGTAGAGTCACCAGTGGCGGTAACAATCATGAAAGCTTCACCGGTCTTGACGGTGGAGGAGGAGTAACAGGAGTCGCCGTGCTTCTTGTCAACAGCAAGAGATTCACCAGTGATAGCTGATTGATCGACTTGCAACAAGCAGTCTTCGGAAACAATTCTACCATCGGTTGGGATAACAGTACCGTCTTCCAATTGCAAGATGTCACCTGGGACAACTTCGTTAGCTGGGATTTCAATCAATTGACCGTTACGGACAACGAAAGCAGAGTTAGCAAGAGTCTTCTTCAATTCATCAACAATAGAACCGGCTTGGTATTCTTGAATGAAACCAACAAAGGCGTTCAACAACAATAAGGCACAGATAACACCGAAATCGACCCAATCTTCCAAACCAGCAGCCAAGATAGCAGCGGCTTCCATAACGAATTGAATTGGACCAACAAAGAACATAATAAACTTGAGGACCAAGTTTTCTTGTTCTTCAGCCATCTGGTTAAGACCAAACTTCTTTCTTCTCTTGGTGACTTCGTCGTCAGTCAAACCAGTAGCTGGGTCAGTTTTCAACAATTCTTCTGGGACAGCCTTGAAAGAAGCACCATCGTCTTCTTCGTCGGATTCAGCATCCAAAGCACCGTGGTTGGATTGCAAGTCCAAAATCAATTGGTCGATATCTTCATCTTCGTCATCGGAGACGTTCTTGTCGACTTTTTCGACAGTTGGTTCGGTTGCACTCATCTTTGATAATGTATTACAACTACGAGTAGGAAAAACGAAAAAGGGAATTCAGAAAAAGGCGACAGCAAGGTCAGTTTATATATTGGCATGTAGGAAAACGGCTGGTGGACAATTCATATTTTTTTTTCGGCCAAAGCAAAATAAACATGTCCGAAAAGATTACAAAGGAAAATAAACAGACAATTTTTATGCAGACATTTTATAAAATCCCGCAAAATTAGTGTTGTTTATTATTGGTTGGTTGTGGCACGTGATTGCTTTATTGGGAAATTCTTCGGCCGAATTGGGAAATATAACCCCGTGGTAACCGGATAGCGCTTGTTGACCACAAGAAACCGATTATTCCGGTCGGAGGTCTGACAAGCAATACAGCCGAACCATCCAGCCCTATGTTGGTTCCGAAGGACCATGACGAGCAACAGTACCGTAATCCTGTGTAATTATGCTGTTTGTGGCTTCACAAAAGCGATTAGCTTGGCTTTCGAATGACCCACTAATTGTACAGATAACTAAGCAGAGCATAATATCGGTGCAGAGGGGAAAGCGCAAGCTGGGCCCGATGGGACTATTTTCCCTATGACGGTATGGGGGTGTTGGGCGGTTATCTCTCCCTCTCTTATCCAGACATGTGCCGGGTTAATAAGCTTATGCGAGATAAATTGCTGATATCTACACACAGGAACTTCCACTAAGAAAATTTTTCACTTCAGCCCGGCCAATTAAACAATCTAGAATTGAATTTGGTGGGGCCAAAGCGGAGAATACTTGGTGGAAACATTGTACCCTTGACTGAGATGTTACAATTGTCAGGAACCCCGGAAATTTCTTTACAGAATATGTCTAAGATAAAACATGGTTTAGAGCATAACATGCTCGGCGAAGCATAACAGAATCCAGAGGGTCATTCTGCTATACTTACTTATTTCTCAGCTAGTGGGGAAGCCACAAAAAGCCCCAGGTGAAATTAATTATTCGGAGTCTACTTACATATCTTACTGCAACTTTGATCGGAACCAGCGTAGGATCCTTCTTTGTACTTTTTGTTCTGGTGCCCAATTAAAATAATTAACGCATCGCCAAAGAAAAAATATCTGGAGCCTCAATCGGTTAGACTCCAGTGGCTCTCAAATGCCTATCGGTCCGATATTATCCACAGTCCGTTCAGGAACGAACGGTATCTCTCGGCCGTAGGACCTAAAAAGCGCTGGAAGGGATGAAAAGCTAATCTTCTAATTTAACCACGGAGCCACTGTCCTTTTAGTTCTTTGTAGATAAATCTTATGTGTGTCCAGCCCTGTACCAGACACCTGTGGCCAAGAAGGAAGGCTGAACTAGATAGGCTGTTTGCTGGCTCTTTTTTCTATTTGATTAGTACTGTCGCATACCAAACTACATTTCTCTTTGTAAAATCCATTTTTCCCAAATTGCTGGGCCTTTGTTCGGCCCTGTCTTTATTGGGATACATCCCCGAGCTTCCCTAGCCGTTCAAACGGTAATAGAAAACAATGACATAATCCTCACGGCAACACTAATGAGAATTTCTTTTTTCGCCTCGTCGTGGACCATTACTGGCCAATACCCTTTCAGACATTTATTCAGACATTTTTTCCTTCCTTTTTAGGACAGTTCGTCAATAATGCCGACATCTTTTTTTCTTTTTTCTTTTGCCTTTTGCTGACAATTTTACAGACTGGATTCCAGTTAATCGCTCGGCTTTCTTTAATGCCGTCACCTCACCCATTACCTCATTCATCATATTTCCGTAGTGTATTTCCGGCAGTAAGGTGACAATGGTAAAATCTGCTCGGCTTAAGAGTAGTAATGTCCGAGATGTCTCTACTAATGACGTAATATTACCCTTCAAGTTGTTGACCCGATGAAAAATATTGTCAATTGGCACCTATTGTAACTATCGTTGTCTGTTTATTAGTGCAGCACGGGGGTCTGTCTTGTTTATTTTGTTTTTTGTTCTGTTTTCCCTTTGCAAAAATTCTATTATGTTTAGCAGGGATACACTCGGAGAGCTTTCTGTCAGTAATCTGAAGAAGATCCATCTTTTAGGTGCATTTCATATATCATCTTTTGTACTGATATCTTCTGTATTAATTGAAAGTCGGTATTTTCTCTATTTTGACATGTGCTAGTCAAAAAATTAAATATGTTTTTTCGTCTTTTTGACTTATCATGGCATATATTTGTAAATTATTTACCATTTTAGTTAATTTTTATCCAAAATTGCAACCCAAACCCTTTTTATCTAATTATTTCTAGCCTTCTTCAATTCCTTTCTCGCAATCATTTTCCATTTCAAAGGTCTGAATGCTTTTAAGATCAAGAACAACACACTTCCAAGGAAACGGAAGATGGCCAAACCAGCGACAATCCACAAAATAATGGTCAAGAAAGTCTGCGAGTTACCACTAATGGCATTGTCAGGACTGATAGCCTCTTTGTTGGTAAATGTAGCCACACCACCAGCTTCAAGAACGATAGCCACCAAAATCGCATTGGTAAGCATCCACACCAACACGGTCATGGTTCTAACCAATGCATAGTAAGCATCATCTTTCTTTTTCTTGTTGTTCACAGGAATCACTGGAGGAGCTGCCGTTCTCAAAGTGTCCAACGTGTTCATGTAAGAATCATTCAATTCCTCTTCAACACCAGGAACAATCATCACAAGTTCATCCTTGTTGGTACCAGTAGACTTCGCAGAACCCAAATCCTTAGCCACAGGTGCACCCTTTGTACCCCAAGACACATCGTGAATGTTACAGAAGGAGTAAATATTCAAGATGTTGATGTAACTTGGTGACAACAACACATATTGTGCAAAGGACGTGAACATAAAACTTGGTTCTCCGTACATGAAGGCTCCCACAAAGTATAAGGTATACGTAGAAACCACCGAAACAACCAAATCTCTGAACTTGGCGTTTGTGAACACCATTTCAACCTTAAAGTCATGCTTGTGTTCCTTCAAAATGGAATTAACGGTATAAATGGCCAAGTAGACGGCAGAAAACATCAAGTATGCCATCAAAATACCAAAGATCCCCACTATACCCATGTAAAACTTCTTGGTACCTCTTGGAGAGTTACCAAATGCAAGAACAAATGTACATACAACACAGCCAACATATAACCAGAGCAAAACCACAGCCAAATACTTTCCTATCTCGAAATGCATACTCTTTGCACCCAAGTTAGCGGTCAAAATACGGAACACCAAGAAGAAACAAGCCAATGAGAACCACGAGACCAAAATGGTCACCAACTGGTAGTAGAATTCCAACTGAAGGAAAAGTTTTCTGGCCAACGAATGATTCGATTTCCAGATCTTGGTCCAATGGAACACGGCATATGCTGCCGCAAACAACGAACCGTTCAACCATCTTCTTCTTTGCAAGACAAATTCATCAATACGTTCAGGAGCATCTGTTTCGGCCTTAGCCTCGTTGACGTACTTCAACACGTAGTTGTGGTTCTTCTTGGCCACCAACTCGAAACACAAGATTCTGTCTTCGGCCAAGTACATATTGGAAGTAAAGATCCCGGCTTCCTGGAAGTTTCTTTCCTTGATTTCCTTTTCGTCATCTTCTTCCTCCCCGTCAATTTGGGTGTTTTGATGCAAGTATTCTCCCTTGAAGTACTTTTCAAGTGGACCTTGGCCATCGACGTTCAACAAAGCCTCGTATCTATAGGCCGAGAACGCACCAGGCAACACGGAAATGAAACCAAAGACCGATTCCATCGGCTTATCCAAGACGTTGGAGATCTTATATTCGAAGTTTTGGGCCGCCACCAATGGGTTGGCCAAGAGTTTACGTCCTGGGCCCAAAGCAACTCTCATTTCACCACAAGCACCGGCGACAGTGGGGTCTCTAAATGATCTCCACAAGTAGTAGAAGGCATCCTTCGAAGGTTTGGTACCACAATCCAACAACATAACCACACGAGGGTTGATGATGGGTCCAAAGGCCTGGAAAGCCCATCTATGGGAATTAATCTTTTTCCCGTTCTTTTCCTTCAAACAAAAGATAAATTGGACTGGAGTCGAGTTTGGACACAAGTGAACATTCTCGTTCACCACATCGATCCCAACAGTTGAGGTGTATTCATAGATATGTGATTTCACGGTCTTGTCGTTGATCTTGGATTTGGCATATCCGTCCTGGTAACATCCCAAGGCACTCAACAAGAGTTTTGAACGGTGGTTCAACTCGAGTCTACCGTCATTGATAATCACAATCACCACCTTCTTCCAGGAGTCTTCACCCCAAACCGGATCGGACCGGTTGGTCAAGTTCTTGATATTATCAAACACACCCTTCAAGGTTCTGGCCAACAAGATCTCGTCTTCGTTATACATGGTAATACAGACCATGATTTCAGTTTCTCTTGGAGGCGAGTAAAGTTCTTGTCTGAGATTGTAGTTGAACTTGACAAAGTTAGAAGGACCACAGGTGGCAGCGGTGTATCTTGTGAATGACATTTCACGGCCACCGTCGGTGATCTTACGGCCATAAGTGTCCAACAACGCTTGAGGGACGGGACAATCGATGATATAATTCCCGTTGACCAACTTGGCTTTCTTGATGGTTTTGGTGTAATTCAATTTGGGCTTGAAGTCATCTTCATCTTCGTAGTACGAAGCACCGGAAACCGTTTTAACCGTACCCTTTCTTTTGATAGTGGTGCCTCTTCTGATGAGTTCTTCGCCGGTTTCCGAGAACAAAGAGTCGTCGTCACCAAACGGATCGAGATCTTCATCGTCATCCGCGTCTTCCAACTCGTTAATCAAGTAATCTTCACCTGTAAACGTCATTACTTGCGAGTAAGGTCTCAAGGGAACCAGGTTGGGGTCGTAACTCTCTATATTTTCCAACTCATACTGATTAGCTTCGTCAATGAGTGTTTTCCGCGGAGAATACACGCTCTGTGGATATTCCGGCTCATTTTCCCTGAATGCCACCGTCTTGTTCCGTTTGGGAGTGGCACCTGCCATCTTCTCGTAGTAGTACTCGTCATCGTCTACCATGGTGCTGAAATTCGAGCTAGGCTGTTGCAGATGGCCGTAACCCAAAAAGGTAGATGGAGGCCCACCCATACCGCTAAGACTGGCAAGGTCTGGTGGAGGACCTTGAGGAAGGTTGTTGAAATCAGGCGGAGCGGTTTGTGAAAGAATCAGGGAGGATGCGGCAGCGAACTGTTGGGCATACAACGGCTGTTGCAGCAGCGGAAAGTTGGTGTTGTAGAACGGATTAGATGGAGCCATGCCATAATCATCTTGGAAATGGGACTCGGAGGTGTTTGAAGGCATAAACAGCGAGCTTTTTCTCGAATGGTGGCGGCTGTTCAATTGCTGTTTCTGCAAGCCTTGCTGTTCGTCGTTGAACAAGTCGTCATCTTCATCACTGAGGTGCGAACTGTTCATATTTTGACAAGTATTGGAAGAAAGTTATCAAAATGAAGAGAAAAGAAAAGAAATATCAGCAATCTTGAGATCTCCAGACTAGTTTGGGTTCTGAAGGCCTGTTCCAAGTTTTATGTTTTAGGCTATTTTTTTCCCATTCTCACTAAATTCTATTCTTAGCCTGTTGATTTTTTTGCCGAATCAGGAAACGATGGTGCCATCGCAGATACAAAGCGTGCGGTTTGGAATTCTCGCTTACATACGTTGGGAAAATGGCAGGTACTTGTGATTAAAACTAAACACAATGCTCGCTTACAGCATACATCCCACACATTATATGCATCTTTTTTTCTACAATAAAATCATTACCATGACAATAATATCGTACTACTAAGTAAACCTAACCCCAAAAGTACAAGGGACGGAAAAAAAAAGAAAGATCCCTATTTTTTTCTTTCTTCAGGGCGATTCTAGAAAACTGCGTGCCGCAGGAACATCAGGACCTCTCTGCAGTATCTTCACAGATAACACACCTCTTGACAGCTTTTGCGCCCAAATTCTCGAGGCACCGTCGATGGTAGCCATGTAGACATCGAAAATATATCAATTCGTACTCCTCATTGTTATAAGTATTGGATCCACCAAGCACATGCTGCCGTTGCAGTTCTAGCCACGCTTCCATGTGTTCAGGCCTAATATCAGAGCCCCACATCACCTTGCCACAAGAAGCGCACTCTTTGTCATGAATCGCCCATCCTCGACCATTTTCTTTGATAATTGTCTCCATACTTTTGTAGATAGCCTCATTTAAAACATTCATCGAAATCTTGAGCATCTCGCCATCGTACGAATAACTCACCAAAACCTCCTGCAAAATCCCACGAATGTTTGCCAACGTCGCCAACATCTCATTTCCAGTGCCATTGGTATCCAAAAACCGGTTGAAAATCGCCAGGAAAGACTTTTCTTTCTTCACATAGTTCCCGGTAGAAGAATTCAATTTCGTATCACTGATACGCCGGAAACTATCGTATATACAACGATTGACTAGCGCATGGCCAACAGCATCTCCACTTATATCGCTGGCCATCGCAACCAAGGTGCCAATTAAATCCAACCACAACTTTTCATCTAATTTCAACTCCAAATCTCCTTCTTCAACTTCGGCTGACCACTCACAAATCATCATTGCCCGATCCATATAAAACGTGAACTCATCCGCCTTGGCTTTCTCGGTCAATTGAAACACAATTCCTTTCATACTATCAAGCAAACTCATCAATGCCTCTTCGTAAGCTTTGTTGTGAATTAGAATCTGCACCGATGGTCCGACTTTGTTGTACTTTTTAAGTACCTCAAGGGATTCAGGTGTCTTGCTAACCACATCTATCCACTTCTCCACAAAGTCAGTGATCCCAGGCAGATCAAATTGACAAAGCAACTCCACTTGCCGTTTACAAAACTGATCCAAGCCAAAAAGATCATTCACATTGTAGGTTTCCAACAAACACGTCAAGTACTCAAGCTGAAGCTTATCACCAACTTTCAATATCTCACTATGCAATGCCGGATTGAACCTAGAAATAAGGGAAACAAAGTTGATTGTATCAATTGCAGCGAATCTAGGAAAATTTTCCTTGATAACTCTGTTTAGAGTAGCACGTTCTGCAAAATTGTTGGTGTACAAGAATGCCTTTTCCAACACCGAATAAAGCGAATCAAAGTATATATCGTCACTATCATCTTTCTTCTTAAGCCAAATCTCCAACACTTTTCCATACTTACCCTTTGAGCTGTAGATATTGATCAAAACATTGTAGTACCTTGCTGCACTCAATTTCTCCAACAAGTAATTACTATCCTCTGGTTCGTAAAATGGAAGAATGCTCTGAAGGGCCAATTCACAATCACCAGAAATTCTAGGGTCATTATTATTGCACAAATCATTAACTACTTTCGCCAATATGGATTCTGATAACCGAAGAAACTGAAGATACTTGGGATAGTTTCGTGCAATAAAGATGGCACACTGACAATGATCAAATTGAGAAAACTCGGTATCGTGGGCCTCAAAGATATCGAGTAAGGCTTCTATAATAAACTGACGGGTTAAATTGCGGTTCTTGTCACCAACAATATGATTATCGTTCAAGTAAGGGTCTTCAAAAAACTCATTGAGCGTAGATAACATTTCAAACGAATCAACTTTTAAAAACATGTATAAATATGGGAAAATGCTTTCTTCGAGCGTATTGCCAACATCTCCTTCAACATTTTTGTAAATCGTGCTACTGAATAAGACGTTACAAATATCTTCCTTGGCCAAAAGGTCATTTGGAGCTTCGATGAACCGGTCTGTGGGATACTGTCTTCCAGTCAACACATATGACATGTACGTATATGCCTTTAAGTATTCATCATCAAGAAGAAATAATTGATCACCAAAATCGTCAACAAAGTTAAGGAGAGGGGTCTTGTAATCCTTCAACAAATAGTTCCAAATATAAATGAGTCCATCCCTCAAATTGTATTGCTTGCACAAGTTTATAGTCAAGTCAATATCAAGAGTCTTGATGTCCAAGATACAAAGGATTTCCACAAGGGTATCTCCCTTATCCTCAGTGGCATAATGCTCCACCAATCGCTTCAAAACTATTGGTGGTAACAGTGAAATAGAACCGCCAATAGTAAATGTTTCAAGAACATCAAAGTAAAGACCCCGATCTCCGCAATGTTCATAAATAAGTTCCAAAATATCATACATTTCGGAATTGTCTATCTTGAGATACGAGGAGATCTCGAAATATAGTGTAAGGTAGTATTCATTACTCTCTTCGTTAGTATCGTCATTGAAAATGTGCGGAATTGATTCCTTCATAATCTTCAAAAGGTAAGGTACAAGGAGTTGACGGCGAACACCTTCTCCTTCAGGGAGGCCCACCAAGGCAAGTTGTCCTCCTGATGTACAATTATAAAACGAGTCTGCCGTTGTCAATGCTTGTGAGTACTCGCCATTGGCAAGAAATTGCATTAATCGGTCAGCCCAGTTCAACAGTCGACCAATAAATACTTTGGAGCTTTCTGATAGTATTACTAGTCGGTTCTTCAAGCATTTTATTGTATTGCTGTATGAGTTGAAGGGATTATCAGAACCAGGGCGGGTTAATTTAATTGGGAGAATTTCTAAGCGAAACAAGTCGTCAGATCCAACTTGAGAAAGCGAATGCTTGTTGTAGTAAAATACAATCATTTTTAACTCGGAGGTTGTCGATTCAGCTTCTTTAATGAAACAAGTCAAGAGGTTTTGGGAAAGCCATCTTGTGGATACGATGATATCGTCTGAATTTGGGGTTAACCACCGACAAGTCTTTTTGATGGGAAGAATTGGAATTGCCTTATCTTTATCCTTTAGGTTTCCGAGCACTTGGTTCAAGTTCTTTGGTAGCGAGTTGTTGTCGAGTTCCAAGACAGTCAACACATTATTCCAGGAATATGCTAAACGGGCATTGAAAACCTTGCCATCGATTTCCATGCATGGAAACCAATTGAGGTTAGCCATAGGAACCGTTTTGTCGTTTACCAGTTTTGAGCGGCCGATTTTAAAATGTGTAATGAGATGGAGGTTATGGGGATCATTGAGGGATAAGACCGAAATTACAATCAACAATGTGTCGGTGATAATCGCCAAGAGCCCCAAATTGTCCGTGATTTGATGCGAAGTACCGAGAGGTAGGAGTTGACATGCGTGGATCAAGAACTTTGGGTCTGACGAGCCTGAATCATTGGTTCCCAACAATTTTTGGGAGATAAAGTAATGTTTGAGAAACTTTTTGATGCCGTTATGGTAAAATATCATCCCTGAGACGTCAACCGAAACCAATTGCGAGTTCAGGTCACCAATAAAACTGATGTCGCTCACTGGTGTGTCAAGAATATGACCATGGCTGTTTTTGGCGAAACGGTCATGGAGCGAAATTGGATGGATAGATACAAATTGGTGGAGTGGAGCCGTATCAACCTTTGCTGCAAGGTTCCATACCGAGATGACGCCGGTGACGTAACCTGCTGCGACCGTGGTGGAGTCGGCGGAGAAACAGAGACACGATACACGGGCGGAGTTTCGGGCCAGGTCTTTCACAAGGATAAACTCTATGTTTTGGTGGTAATTGAAGCCAACCACGTATCCGTTTGAGGTGCCGATGGCGATGTATAGCGACGACGGTTGCATGCACAGCACCGTACCGTAAGTAGAAATAAAATCTGGAGCGTTTGTAATCGAAGAAATCAGCATGGTTTCGTGCCAGTTCAACACATTACCTGACTTTTCCGTGGGTTTTCGGCGTGGTGAGACTGTTTGTGTGGCGTGGTGATGTGATTTGAGGGCCAAGCTGAGTCTGGTCTGTGATCGGTCGTCGAAACGCTGCTTTTTTATAGGTGTGGAAAGCAGAAACAGTGACAGGTCCAAACTAAGGGCTGGCAGGACAACATTTCTGGCCAGAATATCAAACACTGTTTCCATAATCGGGTGTTTTGCCGAGGTAGAAAGTGTCTGTCCTGCTTTAAAGAGGAGAATGGGTCGGGGAGTGTATATAGATATAATCTCTAAGCTGGCGAGCGTCGGCGCGATTTGCTGCAAAATCAGCGTCAAGGAAACATTGATAATGAATTGAAAATGAATTTACAATGAATTGACACTAAAGTATTTAAATAAAGTTGTTTAATGGGTTTTGTAACAAGATTTTATAATAATTAAAAGAACATTTTGGGTTTTGGTAAATTTTCTGGAAAAGAATTTACCAATATCAAATCTCGATTCGTTCAAAATTATCCAACGTTATAAATCTTGATAACAATCTCAAATAATGATAATAACAATCTCAAATAATGATAATACCAAGTCAAAGATAAAACAAACTGAATCAACCAGAGAAAAAGAAAAAGAAAAAGATAAAGAAAGAATAACCAAACTTCAACTGGAGAATTCACCGAGGGAGTTTACAGGAAGAAATCATTTACTTACAGTCAAAATTTCTCCTCTTAAATTAAGAAACCAACTTACATCACCAACAAAGCATTTATACTTACTGTTGAAGCTGCTGCCAATTTGACCCAAAATCACATATAAAATCTCTTATGTTTTACATAAAAAAAAAGGTGTCAATTCAAAGAAATCTCAAAACTCAAAATTTCCAACTCCATCTTTTTTTTTTCTTTTTCTCGCGTTCGTTTGGTTTGTCCCAAAACCCATCATTACAATCCATGAATTTGGCTCTCCAGGACCCGTTTGCGGTTGCCAAAGAGTATCCAGAGACCCTCACCAACACTCTTCTGTATGGCCATTCTGTGGTGATCCAATATAACAATAAAGGCGACTACATGGCGTCTGGGCTCAGTGATGGCTCGATTGTCATCTACGACCTCAGCAGCAACGGCAGTGTGGTGGCCCACTTGGTCCAGGACAGCCATATCCGGCCCGTGACCTCGTTGAGCTGGTCTCGCTGCGGTAGGTATCTCTTGTCCACGTCACAGGATTGGACAGTACGCTTGTGGGACTTGAGTCTCGCCAACCAACACAACGTCCTGGCAGTGATACGACGGATCAAGTTCGATGGCCCGATCTGGCTGGCTTCAATGGACCCACGCAATCCTTTCAGGTTCACAGCATCTCTTTTTGAGGCCGAACCGGTACACGTCGACTCCACCGACGAAAGAAACCCCATCATCACGCAACTTCCCACCACCAACCAACCACGCGCAGAAGAAGAGACCCACAAGAAAGACAAGCACATGACGTTGATCACGACATTTACACCTGACGCTTCCTACATTTTCACCGGTACCAGCAAAGGATGGCTCAATATATTCACTCCCGATACGCTTGAAATGGTTCATTCGACCAAGATGGCCAACGGAAACATCAAGAACCTTGTGGTTTCGTCCAATGGACGGAAGTTGGCGATCAATGCTTCCGATAGAATCATTCGGCAAGTCAGTCTTCCTGATCTTATCAACGATCCGGTGGACCAATGGGAGTTTGAAGTGGAACACAAGTACCAGGATGTGGTGAACCGGTTGCAGTGGAACAGTGTTGCGTTCAACCACAACGCAGAGTTTTTGGTAGCCTCGACGTTTGGACAGTCATCGCATGACTTGTACGTATGGGAGACCTCGTTGGGCTCACTCATCAAGATCTTGGAGGGTAGCAACGAGGAATTGATCGATGTAAAATGGAACTATCCACGATGCATGATTGGCTCTACAGGTTTGGACAGCGGGCTGGTGTATCTTTGGCTGGTGCAGTTTCCGCAGAAATGGAGTGCATTGGCACCTGATTTTGTGGAGATTGAAGAGAATATCGAGTACCAGGAAAAGGAAGACGAGTTTGATATTATAGACGAAGATGCCCTCAAGAAGATGCGGATGGAAGAAGAAGATGCGTTGGTCGACGTGGTTACACGTGACAATGTAGATGCCCGTGGTTTTGACGTCACAGTCGATTCTTTTATCATTCCTATAGATTACGAGAAGAGTTCTTAATTAATAATTTAATAGATAAAAAGGATAGGGAATCGGTCGGCTCTAAAACAAGAAAGAGAAATGCTGGGAAACTCTCAGGAATTCGCCTGCATTTAAATAAACAAATTATGGGAGCCCTAATTTCCTACATATTATCCATGCAAAACATAAATAAAAAATTTGATTTGTAAACAAACAAAAGTCCAACAGAGTGAAAGAAATCGGTGGTTTCGATTATTTTACCTAGTGTTTCAAACAGAGTTCGTATTTCACATATATACGTTTAAAGGATACCCTGCCTTATATTTGCAAGCGAAAGCTAATCCCACCGCTCCAATAACTTGCTTTCACCGTTTCACTATTAATAGGTGATGGAATATTGGACCCACGACCGTGATTTCCTTTTATAATTGCTGCATTCCATCCAAAACAAAATCAACATCTTCAAGAACACTTAGTAATCACATGTCCACCTCATCAACGCCTCGCAAACGGTCTCTAGAAGGCAGCGAGCTTCCCACGTTTGACGATCCCGCAGACTTGGTCAACGCCGTGATATCCACGCTTCTGACACCGGAAGAACGGACCAACGTTGCCGAACATTACGACAACGATAAAAACTTGGCTACTGAAATCCAGGCCTACGCAAAAATCGCTGGCCAGAGCTGGACCTTCTACGTCAAGTCGTTGGCTATTTCCATTGGAAGAAATACCGACCCAACAGCTCCTGGTCAACCCGTAATAGATATAGACTTGGGCCCCGCCAAAGTAGTATCAAGACAACACGCAACAATAACTTACAACCTCGACTTGAGATGCTGGGAACTCAAGGTCCTAGGAAGAAACGGGGCCAGAATCGACGGCCAAAAGATCCCCGTCGGCGCAAACCATTCCACATCGTTGCATTCAGGAGCCATCTTGGATATTGGTGGAACTCAAATGATGTTTATTCTTCCAGACTCGCCTCCAAGAATACTGGAGAAGGTGTTGACAAAGCACTTGATGAAATACAAAGAAATGGAATCCAAGTCGAGAAAGCATTCCGCGTCTTACGGATTACCTCCTCAAAGAAGTTTCCAAATCTATGACAAAGCCCATTTGATTCAGTCTCCTTCAGTAAACGCTACACTGTTACAGAACAACTTGGACCAGGATTTGTCTAAGGAGGACGCCAAGGATATCAAACCACCATACTCGTACGCCACTATGATCACACAGGCAATCTTATCCAACGAAGATGGTGTGATGTCGTTGCTGGAAATTTACAACTGGATTGCTTCACATTACGCATACTACAAGTACTCAAAGACTGGATGGCAGAACTCGATCAGACACAACTTATCATTGAACAAGGCGTTTGAAAAGGTTCCTAGAAGACCTAATGAACCCGGTAAGGGTATGAAATGGCAAATCAGTGAGTCCTACAAAGATGACTTTTTAAATAAGATCCAGAATGGGTCTCTCCTGAAAACAAGAAGAGGATCCTCTGTGTCTAGACAATTGCATTTGCATTTGGCCACTCACAAGCACTTGCCCGAATCGCAGAAAAACCCCCAGAAGAATGCTTCAATAGAACTGCAGCTTCATCATAACCAACAGAAACAATTACAGCAACAACAGCCACCTCCTCAAGTACAATACTCCCAGCAACAATACCCTCAACCTGTAAACAGTTCGTTACCTAAATTGGGACAACAACAGTACGCGCAAAATCCATTGTCCTACATGAACCAGCCCAGCAATAGCTTTGTGGGAGGTGTCCATAACCAGCGGACATACCCATATCAACAGCCTGGCGGCCATATGATGTATGGGAACCCCATTCAGCAGCAACCACAACCATCACAGGTGCAAGTCAAGGCACAAGCACAGGCACAGGCACAAACACAAGCACAAGCACAAGCACAAGCACAGGCACTGGTGCAGCAACAACAACAACAACTTCATCATTCAGCGCAGCAGAATCTTGCTGGAGTTAAGAGCGAGCTCTCTTCTCCAATAAGACAACTCAGCGATCTCAACAGAAACACTCCCAAATTACCTAAGGTGGGTAGTGGAAACCATGTATTCAATTTACCACCTCCGCCAGCTTCAAGCAACTTTAGCAATGGGGCTCCCGGAACGCATTCACGTCTGAACTCGTACACTAGTAATCAGTTACAGGATCCCAGTTCGTTTATAACGAATCCGACTTCCAGCGAATCGACTAGCAATAACATTCAAAACTCTACTGCTCCCAGTACCAGTGAAATCGGGTTAAGTTTTACCAGTCCCAAGAAAATAACTCCACTTGAAGCGTTTACTCCAGAAAGAGGTTCCAAATCAAGTGGTGCAAACAAGATTGGTATCCCTAACGGTGTCAACACAAACCAATCTTCTCCTGCCTTTTGGAACTATGTCCTGTTTAGCACGCCCAACGGACAGACCCCTGTTCGCAAGAATAGTGACGAGCTGACTAGCCAGGGAAGTCCAACGCTCAGCAGAAAGATACTTGCTACCACCAATGCGTTCAACAAGGAAGAAAACGAAAAACAAATGTCTCCATTGAAGTCCAAGAACTTGATGGAAAAGGAGGAGGAGCCTGATCGTAGTGAAGCTGTAAATTAATTTACGAATTACATAGTTCTATTAATAAAAATTTTATTAATACATAAAGAAAGTTAAAAAGCACACCGGTTTCTCATGTCTGCTATTTTGTTGGCGATCTCTCGAGGAGTTCTGTCCACTTCCTTGGCTATTTTCATTCTTGAAGTTAAACTGAGTTCGTGATATCTCTCGATAAAGTCGCCGTCTATGACGTTTTTCACAGGATTGTAATATCCCCGGAACTTCAACTGGTCCTTACCCAAAGTATTATAGCCATTTTTCTCGGGATCAAAGTCGTCAAAATTGAACGTGAAATATTGACGTAATGCCGTCTCCAAATTGGAAAAGAAGGCCGCCTCTTGATTGGTGGCCAACGGCGTAAGAACACCAATGGTTCCTTGGATCCCTGAGTACACCACACTTTCCTGACCACCAATGTTTAAACTTGTTTTGGTGAATGACGTTGGGATATCGTGAAGATAGAATTCACAGATATTACTGGATCTGGTTCCAGACCCGTTAAGAAACGATTCTTGACTTTTGAGAAGTGTCCAGTCTTCATCAGACTGTCTGGAAACTTGTGGTGCAACCCGCGAAACAAATACATTTCCAAACTTATCTCCACCGATAACAGTATCGTAGTCAAGTCCAGCAATCGCAGTGATTTGTCGTCTCATAGTATCATCAGAAAAGGCAACAAATTCATTCTCTTCAACATCATATTTGATAAAACTCACTGAATTCTTTGAATCACCAACTACGATTCTATTCCGACCAGGGTGCTGGATCCTCACTATACTATTCATGTGAGGGATCTTGGACGATGCCTTACGCAACAACTGTTTCTGTCCCAACTCGTAAAGTCGTAAGTAGTTACCCATACCTGCAAGAAGCCTGCCATTAAATGATATCAATGCGGAGGGAGTCATATCGACCTTGGTGCGGTGGAGAAATTCAAGCTTTCGCTTGTGAATTCTGTAGGTGAAAAGCCAGTTTTCATCAACAAAGTTGGGCAAAAAGGTTTGACCACTTGTCACTCCAAACACCAAATGTGCTTCCTTGTTAGTAGGAAAGGTCACTTTGGTCATAGAAACAATATTTTCTGTTTTCCCTAATTCGATCGATTGTACAATTTCCTGTGCTTGATGATCGATGACTTCAATACACGAAGCCCAAGATTTGGCTTTACGCTGATAACCAAAAGAATTGTAGTATTCAACATCAACATCCTCTGAATCCTTAAATGGACCTTCAATCCCATATTGCGATTCAGCAACATACACGTACTGATCGTCCACAACCATCTTTCTCGGATTGTAACGCAACTTGACCTTTTCCGTGATATAGTCCTGGTTCACCACAAACTCTGATTCTTCATTTCCTACGTTGAAAATCACCAAGTTACTTCCTGATAAACCAACGATCCCCTCACCTCCAATATCCTCAGAGATAAATGAAGCTCCCGTAGTTATGCTGAGGTCAAGCAACGGAGTTAATTTTAATTCTTGCTCGTAATAATAGCCGACCCAAGGCCTCGATGAGATGGCCAACAATGCCGATGTATCTTGATTCAACTTGATCGTAGTTAGCTGCACAGGCCTGCTTCCCAAGTACTTGATTCTGGTGTCAGTCAAGTTCCCAGTTATCGCATCTAATGCTGTCATTACATGAAGCCCGTTCTCCATACCAATATGTACCACCGTCTGGTTTCCAGTAGACATTATGACCAAAGAGGAACTTGATGCAGACAAGGCTTGGAGTGAAAGAACTTCCAAACAGTTGTGAGACATTAATGAAATGACTTGGATGGTTTCATCAGTGCTGCCAACAACAGCATAGGGGCTCTTTTTCTGGCTTGTGTTAATGGCCAAAGCACTGATGGACAGCGAGACTTCCAATCTCTCCTGGTATTCAATCAATTGGTCGTCATTAGAATCGATTTCAAAGTAGCACACTTCACAATTGGAAAGACCGATTACAACTTGCTCATTGTTGGTACTAGCCTGTAAGATCTGAATCCCAGCTGGAGGGAACCAGTCGGTAGTCGACTTATCCTGACGGATATGTCTGATACCATTAAGATAGATCTGAATGACTGAGGATTTCCCCACCTGCTGGACTGCAATGGTAGGCTCATCAAGGACAAACTTTGAATCTTGAACTTCTTCCACCACCTCACCTATGGAAAGAACAAGGGTTTGTGAAGACAATGTAGAAGAAAGCACCAAATACTCATCACTGACGGATTCACGAGTCAATTTGGTAGTTAGTATCAGGGTAGGAATCATTGGAAGCGGGGACTCAACAAGAACACTTGCTGGGATACCGTGGGTCAATGTTTTGAGAAGTGACGAAGATAATGTTACCAATTTCTTAATAGGGTCTCCCAGGGTCTGGGACTCTATAACTGTACTCTCGACCACTGGACTTAGCGACTCTATTGTATCAAGTAATACCAAGTTTTCAAGAGTATGAGGTTCAAATATTCTTGATGATTCCAATGCCTCTAGGTCGGCCATTTGATTAACCGCCGAAAGCAAGGTAGCTGAGCTTTCACCCAACTTTTCAAATTGGTAAAAAAGCTTGTTGCCGTTTAGAACGTTAGCAAAGAGAAATCCTGCCCTAAAGACGCTTATACTGGTGCTTGGAGGTATGGTATCAAAGTAAATGATGGAAAAATCTTCAACAACTTCTCTGTCAGAATTGTAATCCACCACGATCTTAAACACATCACCAAGCTGGCTTTGGAGGAGAATAAAGAAATTATTCTTTTTCAATTTATGTACAACATGACTGAGAATTTTGGTTGGTTCTCCTTTTCTGGACGGTAATGGCAAATATAACCGTTTTGAACCGGGATTATCGTAGATCAAGTACGAGTCACAACCAACCAATACTCCGCCAATGTGACCTGGCATTGGAATCAAGTAGTTTGCCAGTTCTGAAAGCCTTAATGTATCTTTGCTGGCCTTCTTGACGATATGGTTGAGTCCTTGGTCGAGTTCGTAGTAGTTGAGAACCGTCTTCTTATCGACAATTTCAATGGCAGCAAACATAGGATTGTCAAATTCGGTGTCTAGAGCAGTCATTTGCAACGTCAATACACTTTTAGAGTGAAATTCGAGCGGTGACGATAACTGCAAGTCTCCCCGGTTATTTGACTGGACTTTGTACATGAGTTTGGTTTTTTGGATGGCACCCAAACAAATCGTTCGGTTCTGGGGATCTACGCAAAGATATTCATTAGGCATTAACCGATTGTATCCTGTTTTGCTGAATGGTTCTTGAACAATAGGGACAAACCGTTTGGTTTTAATATTAAACTCAAGTATCACCAACTTTCCCGAGTCACTTGTGGTCACAAGTAAGTCCTTGGTTGAACCAACCAAGCGAAGCTTATCACATGCCTGGACCACACCAAAAAGTTGCTGTTCACCAATCGTTTCGAGCTTTCCCGTACTGTTGGGTCTTACCACGCGTAAATGAGTACTGGTCACCATCACTAATTCCTGGGACTTCTTTTCTCCAAGAAACAGACCCAATACAACATGGTGACATGATGCTGGCGGTAATAATGTTAGATTGTATAGACACAAACCATCACCACTCATGTTTGTCAGTGCTTTTTGCTATTGCTTCGGACTCAAAAGTTTATCTCTTGTTGCACCTTTCTGTCACAATATTCATCGCCAAATGTTTCAAGTACTGCACATAAATTATGTATGCGATGCGGGTTCCATTTCCCTAATAAACGGTTGCAAATTGCAATTACAAAAGATACTTCAAACTGGAAAGAATATATATATATAAGAAATTCAAACTTTGTATCTATACAAGTGTGCAATATTAGAATTTTTTTTCTTTTTTGATTACTTTAAACGGATTTTTCAGGTTCATTTGGATTCTCGACATGACTAACGGTCGATTTAACACTGCACAATTCGTTCTCGTCAATCACGATTTCCATATCATCTTCATCAAGAGAAGTGGTTTCCTTGATATAAAAGAAGATCAATGGAGAAGCAATAATAAGGGAGCCGTGAACCAAAACCCACGAGGAAATAAACAAGTCCATATAAGGATGCATATGCGAATCGAGAGCCCAAGCAACAGCAGCACCAGCAGACTGAATACCCTTGTAGAAACCAGCGTACAACGAAACTTTCTTTGCGTTGTTGGACAAAGCGCCCAAGGTCCAGAAGATGAACGACTGGAACATGGCATCGTAACCACCATAGAACATGTAAAGGAACATTGGACCGATATAGGCACCTTCCTTATAGTCAATTGGAGCAAACTTATACTTCGGACTTTTTGGATCGACCTCTTGTCTGGTAAATTTCAACTGGAACTTCAAACCACCTCCCCAAATAGCCAAACCAGTAATGAACAAGATAGCAAATCCGATTCTCGCTCTGTTGGAACGCTTGCAGTACTTCATATCCAACACGTAACCAATGATAATAGCACCGATCATTTGTGAAAGCCAGTACAAGAGGGAGTTCAAAGATCTAGTTCTGAGATTAAAACGGCCGGCGTTGAAATCATTGAATTGATAAGTGTAGAACCAGTTGGAAGCAAAGAACATTGGGAACATAAGATAAATCTTTGGTTCTTTGTATAATAATTTAACCATGCCCTTTAATTCAAGAAGCCAGTTTGGACTCTTTTCGGTAGCAACTCTTGTGCCGTCAGCCTTCCAAACTTTAGAAATAGGTAACATGAAGAATGCAATGAAAATACCAACAATCATCAACACAATAAACGCAATAAAGGTACCATCGTTGGCAGAAGATGCTTTGTTTTCCAAGTTGTCGGCTAAAGGAATGATGGAACCAATGACAGCACCCAAGTTGAAGAT